>WJEZ01000024.1:0-74662 GCA_009869925.1 Thalassaphorura encarpata
AAAAAGGCCAAAGACAAGAAGATGGGCTGAGCTGATGCGGGTACGGCACGGCACACTCGAAGACCTAGACTCGAATGAGGCAAGTCTTAGCGGACTGCATGGTCCGTGGGCCAGCAGCCACCAAGAGAGCGCAGTGGAGTGGAAAAGGGTGGTGCATGAGAAAGGACCAAGAAGTGGGGCAGAATGCCCCGCTTCAATATAACGATTACCTTGCGCGTTCCTTTCAAAAGTTAATGCTATGAAGTTTCTGTAAAAATTTTTATATTAAGCTATTCTGATAAAGAATTTAACGAGGATTCAGAATTTCATTAAATTTATAATCTCCGACCTTTCGATAAAAAGTTATGAATATTTTCCTGGAACGATTTTAAGAGCATTAAGAAGTAACAATTAAAAATTTGTTCCAGGAAAATATTCATAACTTCTTATCGAAAGATCGGAGGTCAAAAATTCAATGAAATTCGGAATCCTCGTTAAATTCTCTATCAGAATAGCTTAACATAAAAATTTTTACCGAAACTTCATAGCATTAACTTTTGAAGGGAACGCGCAAGGTAATCATTATATATAAACCAAGCGCCATGGCAATCAATGTTGACTTCCTATGCATTATCATGCATTAGGCCCTAATTAGAATGTACAAATTCTCTACAAATTTTGACCTTCGGCCCCGAAATATAATTTTGGCGATATAATGACCCTATCTCAATTTGTTGAGGAATATCAGAGCTACCTTCTTACAAATTTTCAGCCCAATCGAGCACTTTGACAATGTTAAAAAAGTTGACCTTTGACCTCCTATCATTCCCGTACATATGGATGTTTGCAGATAATGTCTTCGCGAAAAATGTTTATACCAAAGGTACTTTGAAAAAAAATATGAATGGTTGAATTCTGTGAGTCGGCTTCCTATATGTTTCCTTGTTATAGTATGGATAGTTCTGCCCCTAAGAATTCACGTATTTATAATATGCCATATAGATTTAAGTTCAACTAAACATTTTATTAGTGAATTATGGCAAACGCTGTTAAGCGTCTTAACAAAATCTAGTTTGTGTAAAATTATTTTTTCTTTGTATATTGTAGAGGCTTTAGGTATCAATTAATTAGTCTTGAAGTCAGATGACGGGTCCGTTAGAGAACCAAATTGATTGAGATTAATTTTATTATCTACACATTTTAGGACTCTAGTATATATAAATTCTTCTGACACTTAACAGAAAATATTAGTTACGGCAATTGGCCTTAGAGGAAAAAGACTTCACATTATCCTCCTTGGGTATGGGTGAAATAAAACTTCTTCCAATTTTGTGGAATACTCTATTTATCTAGACTTAAATTGGCAATTTGTGAGAAAGGGAAACATATCTCGTTTGCATTGAGATATAATATTTTTGAGGAGAGACCTCCACGAACATTAGATTTTCCTTCTTTTAGTTTGGATAAAATATACAACTCTTGAAAATCACGAAACTTGTATACATTCACTATTTGAATCAGCTGGTAAACAGCAAAGGGTTTTTGGGTGAAATGAAGAGATATCAGATAATTGTCAATTCGTCATTTTTAGTAAGCTGGAAGGAATAAGAATTCCACAATTATAGTTCAATCAATTAATAGTTCAAAATAATACAATCATATGAAATATGGATATAATGGAACCGAGTATAGCATGACGAATAGAGCAGGTGGGTAGTTACTCTATCATAAAGAAAATTCTATCACAGCTGGCAGTTCTTTCGTCAATCAGTTCAAGATTATCAAAATCTCTGACCCCGACTAACATTTTCATTTCCTTTTTCAGGGAACAGATACTGGAGCTGAGAATCAATATTGTGTAAAGGTTTTTCTAGTAGTTATATATAATGGTGGTGGTTAAGGAATTATTAAGCGTCTCTACTCAAACGTTCGGTTAGAGAATGTAGCTGTGTTTGCTTCATGGAACAAGTTTTTGCCTTAATACGTTTCACCGCTACTGGGCGCTAGATTCGTGTAATAGTTACTTCATAGGACTATCTATAGACTCAAGTTTTAGAAACTTGTGCAGAAAATCGATTCAACAGAGAAAACTTATGTACATTGCCTATAGGTTATATGATAAAATGTCAACATGAAGTCACAGTTGACTTTCCTCCATAGTTCCTAACTTGATTTTCTCCTTGGTTCTCGTTAGTTGAGTAAATAGAAGAACCCGTGCTTGCTGGAGGGGACCAAAACCATTTCCCTACCTCAAACTCCTGCATCTCACAATTTCACGAATTTCCTCCGAGTTCAAAACCCGGCGTAAACATCGGTTCGACCCAACATACGGTGAAGATGAGCACAGGATTTCAGGACCGAATATCGGGAGCAGAAGCCCAAGTAGACTGTATTGGACATTTCCTTTATAGCTTCAGCTGTACTAGTAAGGACCACCAAAAATTGTCTTTGAAGACTTGAATTTGTTCGTCTAACATTTTCCCAAAACTTTCATTATGTTGACGACAAATCATAATGCTAATTATATTTTCTTCCTTAATTGAGTATGACACAGTCAATCTTGCGCGGTATTAATTTGGTCTTATTGGAACGTATTTAATGCATTAAAAAATAAAAATTGAGACGTCACAAAAACATGTCCCAAGTGAGGTGTTTGTTGATAGGTAATGTAGTGAGTGCCTGAAATTAAAAAAAGTATGCGAGGTGGAGTTTAGTCTATGATACGAATTTAAAATTAAGTCAATTAAATATCGTTGAATCATTAGTCCTCATCCATAGTAATGAGCTTTCGCACTGTCCACCGTAGTTACCGCTGATATCACCCCTTTGTACATGCTTTTCTCCCATCCCTACTACCTCGTCGTTTCTTTCTCAAATAAACATATTCATCTTCATCCTCGAATGGTTATATTCTAGGTTTCGACATACAGAACAGTTTTTTTCTATGTTTAATTTCTTCAATAAACGCAAGTGTATTTTTGTTGGCACTTCAGCTATAACAATTCTTCGCTTGCTCTCGGTTTCTGAATTCGGAATGTCAGAAGAATAATTAATTTTTGTCTCCAAATTTTTGAGTTCTTTGTCTATGCAATTTGAAAATGGTTTTGGAATTAATACCTCTCTTTCCACCTGGTACTTTCATTGTATTTTCTGTATTAATGTTACGAGTGTTCAGAGTCTATCAGCTGCAGAATTCTTTAGAAATGGTAATCGCTTGTCCCACTATTCGCTTATGTGATTTAATTCCTATTAAGTTCTTGGAATCTCTTTGTCATGCTCAATATTTACTACTTTAATTGTAATAAGAGTATAAAGATATTATTTGTAGGTTTTAAGTTGGAACGAATTTCTCAAGTGGTTAAACTGAAAGTTGAATTCTTTCATTTAATTCGGCAGATATGGAGGTTTATGGCTTGAGTAATCTGAGTTTCTAAATTTGAGTTTTGATTCTGACAAATTGACAATTGAATTTGATGCAGTTGCTAGGATGGAAGTAATTTGATGTGAGATTTGGGTTAAAAGGATACTGGAAAGAGAAAAGGATGGACATTGTGGGTTCATGAGAAAATACGGATCAATTAAGTGGTGTGGCAGAAAGCCCTTGAGACCGTCTAGGTGGTCGGCTGGTTGGATGGGAAGTGCAGCAGGAGTCCAAGAAAGACAAATGCCAGGGATTCGCAATCCCTTCCATCCATGAACGAGTTTTATTCCTCACTCCAAACCCCAACCCCAGTAAAGGCAGACGACTCAGCGGTCTATTCCAGCCTCTGGAATGGGATTCTCCCAGGGAAAAGATCAATGAAGTATTCTTTTCCTAGGCCATTTCCCTTGAGAATTTCTCGTCCGCGTGCCAATCCACTGTAAACAACCGCCGAAGAGCACAAAGAACAAGGAAAATAATCACATAATCGTGAATCTGATCTCCTAAAGATGTGTCATTGTGAAGACGCGTGTGCCTGAAAAACCAAATGCGAACCCTTCTCAGACCCTCCAAATCAACCTTGCGTCCGACCAACGTCGCACGTGGACTTCAATTTACACTTTTAACGTACACTAATTCCCACTTGACTTGACCCCACACTAGGATAACGCTAAGGTTATGGGAAATTTTAATCCCGTCTTTCCTGTAATAATCACAAAATTCATTCCGCTAGAAGGGTGTCACTCCGACATGTCTCATTATGACTCTTATGTGATTTCACATCTGTTTAAAGCAGCAACATCCTTTTTCTGAACTGAGAAAGCGAGACACTACTAGCTTGGGAAAATAAAACTTTCGTTGCACACCTAACTTCAAAAACAAACTTGTCTCTGCCTCTAGAAAACCTTGCGTTCTTCACAAAATAATTAGGACTAAAATTTACCCAAAGCCCTGAAGTTCTTTCTGAGAATTCCATCAAGACATATTTAGTAAAATAATTCATTTTTGCCCCGTTGGATTCCATTCTTTCGGACCTTTGGAAAACCTTCAACCACTCGTAGGTTCCAGGTTACCCGAAATAATAAAATTTATAAGAATTGGTAGAAGCACAGCGCAATTGCTACGCATTTTCAGCATGTAACCAAATAATTATCGGTGGAGACAATACAGATATTTTACTACGTGAAGCAAGTGTCAAGCAGGCATATAAGGATTGAAAATCCGCTCATATTGTTTGTTCATATAGTGGTGTTATTTCAGTATTCGTGAAACGATATTAAAACGGCTGGTATCATGGTAATTCAATAATTTAAGCTTATCAGTATAACGATTTTTATGGTTCGTCAGTTCAGACATTTCGTGTTTTGGAGTATGCGAATAACAAAGCCATCAGGTCAATCACCTTTTACATTTATTTTTCTATTTCGAGTCAGTCTCCTCTTAGGATTCCCAACTTTTCAAACTGAAATTTTCATCTAATTTTTGAGCTGCTGGGATAGCATGTTTATGATTCGATTCGAATTGAAACTAGAGTATTGTGGTTCTATTTGGCCAGCAACCGTAAATAATCCAAAGTTCTTAGGATGAATTGAGTTCACCTGCCCAGAATCGGAGTTACGTAAGAAAAGCTACCTGTTGAAAATATGAAAAACTAGGCTTAAAAGCCCATACCCCAAATAAGAGTCTGTTTATGATGGTTTTTTGCTTTTCTTTGTAAATGATGGCAAAGTTGGACTTTTAAGCGTCTAAATGGGAACAGTCGCTTAAATGATATGTTTAAGATCAAATATTGATTTTAGGATCAAGTCCTAACCCAGTCTAAAATGACCAGGGAGTAAATATTGGCACCTTTGAATCCATGTAAACGTAAAATCATCTCCTTGAATGCAGTGCTTTACAAGCAGTTTTAGATCATGCAATCTAAGATTGAAAGCTTGAATGGATGCAGTCTAAGCAAGATCAGCAATTTGAATCGATTTACAGCAGGAAAAGCCGAGTCATACCCGGCAATTCATAAATCATGTATGTGCCATACTAGAATGAATAATTTTATGCCATTAAATCTGTGTAATAATCTCGGAGACGTTCTAGGGATAAACATAAAAGCACAGGGCACTACAAGGAAACAAATTCTGGATTCTATACATATAGATACTCGGCAAAAGCAAAGTTTTGTTCCTGGTATCATCTATAGTGGATCTTGGAGTGTCTCGGTGACAGTGAGCTGAGGACGGGGTAGGATTGGCGGATGAAGGGAAAGCAACTCCGCCCGCCCTCGGAAAGTTCCCGCAAGTGAAAGTCCGCCCCTCTGGTCCAGCTATCTCGGGAATATAGTGATCTTATAAAGGCTGAAATGCCTCAAAATTGAATTAGAGGCGGACGTTTTAACAGCTAAATTTGGTTATCGCGAGAACAATTTTATATAGTACAATCTTTCTTACCAAACCAGCACTTTTGAAAAAGATATAACCACGGCCTCAAAACATCTTAGACTCAAACATTAATCCAATTCACGCTCCAGATTTTAACATTTATTCAACTTCAAACAAATAAACCAAATATCACGGTGAAAGTTTCTAAGTGACAATTATTTCTAATTACTACTATAACATTTTTGACTAATTATTTTAAAAGTGACATTTATACTTTTACAAATTATTCATCATGGACTACAGCAGTTATATTAATCATCACCATCAAACTAGTTCATTTGATCCGCAATCATGTGGATTAGCTGGAAGTTTAGGTGTTGGGGTTACGGGATCCATGGACACAGCCGCTGCAGCTGCAGGAGCTGCTGCTCTCTCCAACATGGCCTGCTCATATGCGGATCTCTCTGCTTGTGCACAGGTGAGAATTCTAAAAATTTCGTATCACGATTTTATTTTCTTAGCATATTTATCTCTTGACTCCAAAAATGTTGGACAGGCAAAGGTAGTATGCGTTCCATTTTATTGTTTTTAACTTCACACATGATGGGATGCTATATGCGTGATCATTTGCATTATGATTACGAGCCTATTTCACTTTCTGCATTTGGTTGGCATTCTTTTGCAAAGTGGTTTACAGAAAAACAGATTATTCACAAATTTTTAATTTGTACATCACAGGTTGGAGGCTACAGATATGCACCAGGAAATGTTCGAGGTTATCCAGGAAGTGGAATGGGACCGGGTGGCCAGTGTGGCGTAATGCGTCATGATCAACAACGGCACCACTCGACATCTTCATTTCCGAGCATGAATTTACAAGGTAATCAAGTTCCATGTTAGTTTCATTGTGATATTATTGGTAAATATTGGTCAATATTAATTAGATTTAAAACTAAATAGTCTTTTTATTGAATAACGGAATTTTTTTGAAAACTCAGGAATTTTTATTTAAATAGTTGTTCCTTATTTCTTCAGAGAAATTTACATGCATTCGAACATGAAAATATAAAGTAGGTTAAGACTCATCTAATAAAATAGTATCGGCTGATACATATTTCAGGAACCACCTGCTTAAACTTGCTTTTCTACTGACATTTTGCATAGAATATCATGAAAATGCGTTTCCTAAATTAGTGTAAGAAGTGCTACGTCGTTGGATAAAAAGTGATTAGGAATTCACACGAAGAAATCGCACAAGAATTGATAGATTCTGATATTGTGAACAGTAAAAAATTGAACGGGCTGTAAACAAATCCCGGTTTGATTGAATTCAATATTATGGTGTTAGTGTTCATCATGTAAGTGCGTGAAGATTTAACGGAGCTCAAGCTGAATGTATACAAGACAAATGTGAGAGGGAGGCTTGGGAGAAAAGAACCAGAAGGTTTTCCCTACTTTCAGAGACATTTCACCGTCAGCACAATTCACACAGTACATTTCTCATATCCCAGTACAGAGGCAAGAAAAGTCTTCCTTAAGCTCTAAGCAAGCAAAGACTAGAAACTCGGGCTTTTCCCCTTGGGCTGCTGACTCGTATTGGAACAGGAATAAAAGTTGTATAAATGTTGTCGTTTTCCTTCCTTGCCGCCACACTAGGCTTGAGTTTTACCATGACTTGAAAATGACCCAACGCTGTCGTTGGCTTGACTTAGACCTTGGAAATTCTAAGGCTGGAGCTGTGACTTCCTAGGGAGGTTCAAAGGAAACCGTAGCTGAGTTTTGTACAAATTTCTTTCCTTCGTACGTAGTGCAACTGAGGAAGAGATAAGCAACTCCCATTCGACCCGGGTTCCTTTTCCTCCCTCGACTTTCCTTGCACTGAGTCTTTTTTTCTCCTTGAAAGAATCCGTATGTTCCCAAGAATTGCCTCCATTCATTGTAGAGTAGTACTTCCGTCTACCTATGCTCCTTCACCATGCATTCTCCTCGTCAACCATATTTTTATTCTGCGTCGATGGCCTATAATAACATTATTCGCACCTCTGCTCCCACTTACCTAGATTTAAAAAATCCTACAAGAATCAGTGTAATCTGATGGCAGAAATGAAAATTAGTAATATTTGTACTAAACAGTAAGAAAATCCGTAGAAACTACTTCTTTGGAACAGTGTCCATTGCTTTCAAAATTTCAAAAATCTTAAGTTTAAAAAAGATACGACGAGAAATTGACGAATGTACTAGGTCGTTATTTCACTTAATTTTTCATGAATATTTAATTTGATTTAAATAAGTATACGAGTTCAGAATATATGAAACTATATATATAAGCTATTTGTTAAGTGAACTATTAGATTCAAAAGCAAAATTACTAGCAATGTTCAATCTCTAATTTTGTTGTTGAAACCCAATGATTATTGTAGAGAGAGAAGTTTTTGGAGATGACATGAAACTAACTTCGAGAAACCATTTCCTAGATTCTCCACACCATTTGTTTGCCGCTGCAAGCTTAAGCTACAAAATGTATGGTGGCGATACAAGTTCTGTTTTAACTGAGAAACGGAAGCAACGAAGAATACGCACGACTTTCACTTCCGCACAACTCAAGGAGCTTGAAAGAGCGTTTCAGGTAAAAATAAAAAAAATTCATGTTTCATTTCATTTAAAGTTATACCGCAATTGATTCTACCTACACATTTGCATCATTACTCAGCTTTCTTAACTGCATTTACTAAACATTTGCGTAATGTACACTCGACTAAAACCTTAAACTTTATTTCTGTTTCGATAAAGTCATAAAAATGTGTTTTGCAGGAAACGCATTATCCAGATATCTACACTCGGGAAGAAATTGCAATGAAAATTGATTTGACTGAAGCTCGGGTTCAAGTAAGAAATTTTTTACATACTTGCTTCACTTGATACAAAAGGCTCAATTTGGAAAATAAATTTTGCAGTATAACTTTCAAATTTCTTAATTATGAAATCAGACCATCAAAAGTCGCTTCGAGAAACAGCTGCATTCTGCTAAGATGACGCGAATATTAGATTAAAATTATTTTGTATATTTTATATGTAGATACGATCAATTTGTTATTCAGGGGTGCTTCATCGGTTGTGCCTTGCGATTGTGCAAGTAATACTTTCATGTTTATTTTTCTGTGCATTGTCTTGTGATTTTGTAACTACAAGCGTATCAAATGTCGGATTATTCCGCGTTTGCATTGTTCTCCGACAGAATGATCACGTCCTATCACACTTGAATTCATATAACTCTACTAATTTTTCAGTTGATTAACACTTGAATTACATCCTTCCGCTTATTCATTGAACTATTTATGCATGACACGTGGGCTGTCCTTTATGACACGTGCCACTTGTCCAAAGGAGAACTGTATCAAATTGCAGTTCTACTATATTTGGTTGGCTGATCCTCATCCGAGCATTAAGTTCCATTGATTAAGCTTATGATTTGATTTTCAACCATTTTTGAAAGGTGAAACATCCTGCTCCTAGAATATGACAGTGTTATAAAATCAAAGCAGAGTGTCTATATTTATAATGTAATGCCTTTCATGATCTAATCAACTGATACATTAATAGCGATATATATTTAAACGTGTCAACAGAGACATAGTATATGAGCAAATATCACGAGTTAATTTTAATTCCTTATTTAACTGAACGACAGTTTTCAGAGCAATTATTGCAAAGCGTAATGTTTGTAGTGCTGTATATGCTAGTTGATAATATCAGTACTTATTTATTTTGAAACATTTTAAGAATTTGAGTTCAACTTTGAGGAGAAGGAATACTAGAGGAGTAATACTAGCTAAATTATAGCCAGGCTGTTAAGCTGAGCTAAGTAAGTGAAAATGTTTTTGGTTGTGGAGAAAGAGATGGTGAAGAATGAAGTTAAGCGCATTCATTTGGAATGAGCGAGAAAGGGGACTAGGGTTGAAATATGGTGGAGGGTTGCTGTTAGGAAATATATTAGGATGTGATTCGAAATAAATATCGGATATAGCCGCATCAGCTGGTGGTGGAACATCAGGAAGCGATTAAAGTGTTCCTATCAAAAGCGGCACCAGAGATCGTGCTGAGCACTTAAGAAAATTAGATATCACATTCACTGCCACCCTCTTTACTTGCGACTTTTCTTCCTATAGTATAACCGTTGGATCTCATCGCATGAGTCCTCTACCAAACCACTTCCTCACTTCAATTCTACTTGAAAACAAGAGCTTTTCTTCTCATAATTTCGCAAACCTCTTCTCAGTTCTACCCAATCCAAACGTTCAACCGACAACTTTTCTCTAGTTCTAATTACCCCGCCACCTATGTCAGAATATATGAAAAAATGATGCAACAACATCTCTTATATAAACTTTTCCCCATTCATTTCTCTACAATATTAGACATTGTCTCACTGATATGCTAGCTAATTTAGTTAATAGCTTTTTCATTTTCACCAAACCCTAACACAAACTAACTCTAACTATTGATACGTTTAGTCCAAAGATTCAAGCATGTTTTGTGAACTACATTTACTTGTTCAAATTATCAAAATCTCAAATAACTTCTTGCCTTGAATGTAAAAACCTGATCTAAACGGGTATTTTAGTTTACTAGTTGAACATAAGGAGGATTAAAAGTCAAAGTCAAAAATATTTGTGTTGTATAACTGAAATGAATGAGGCAGTGACATGAACAAGTGTTTAGTATTTATGAGAGTTGGACGAGGTGGAAGACAAATGGTCATGTGAATTGAATATTGAACATGTGGTCTCCTCTCCAATGTTGGAACAATGATGAAGACGTCAATATATTTCAACGTGTCGAACGGTTCATAAGGTGCTCGCGGAACCATTACGACATTTATCACACCAACCTTTTCCCTACTGGTTCAACAGCGGAGACTAAAAATCTAATTCTGTTTTCATGACTTGTGTTTTCGGTTTGTTATGCTTCCGTCGATCGTGGAAGGAAGGGATGACTGGACTTAAACTGAATAGGGAGAAAGGGACGCTTAAGTTAGGTTTGAATCAAAGGGGTGATCGTCATTTAGTCCTCCAAGTGATTAAGACTTGTCCAGTCCACATGGCAATGTTTTTATTCAATACACACTTAAGGACTCATTGACTGTTCACTCAACCCACTCCGAAGCTTGCCCTCCATAAGTAACAACTGTCCCATTCGTTTTTCTATATTATTGTTTGGCCCCACTTCTTACTCGCACAGTGAAGACCTTTTAAGGTTTTCTTAATGTTTTCGTTGTTCAGCTATCCTACACTGCTACAATAATGGTTTAGTTCAATTGTGTCGAGAATGAAATAGATAATTTAAATTTAAAAAAAAAGTATCCCTAGAAATATAAGTTTTGTTGAAATTATTGTACTTTTTTGAATGCATGCAGTCGTATGAATTCCTAATCATAAGAGAAAGTCCATGCGCCAGCAGCTATTAGTTAATGTTATGAAATGTTTATATTGTAAATTTTTACTTAACACGTGGTTTTGGTAGAATATGGTGGATGGGTTCAAATTTGCTGAGTCAACAATGACAGGTGGCTCTAGAAGTTCTTTAGTAAGATCCTGTAAAGGTTTTGTCAAAAATATAGTAAATGGGGCGTAACTGTGCTCAGAGTGCGGAACTTGTAATCCGCCGAATAAATATAGGATCTATTAAATACTCAATTCATTGAGTAGACAAAGTACAAAAACATACACACACTCCCATGATTGCAAACATTGGACAGATGACACCCAGAGCCACGGCAAACAAAACATCCGACAACCTTTCGGATTAATACTTATTCATTTGCACTTTCTTCGGTCACTTGTATGCAAACAAGTCTGCGTTAAAGCTGGCGTGCTTAATTTATATCAGAAGTGTTGGAAACTACTAAAAGACAAACTTCATGATTTTTAAACTTTCAAATCTGCTAAAATATCTATTCAAGAAGTAATCCATACGCAATTGAGTTAACTTAACTATTTACTAAAAAGTTTATTCTTCGATGTTTGCTGTGAAAGTGCGTTTAATTATGAAAAGTTCTGATGTTTTCTTTATTGTAATATAATTTTACTTTTGCGTTTCTTTCTGGAGTTTTCATCATGTAAATGCTCCCTGAATTAATGGAACTCATTCCCTGGAGCCGGAGGCACTCTGGTTCCCAACACAGTTGTTTCGCCCATTAATTATTACTCTGCCCTTCCGAAGTGTTTCTTTTATTTCCATTATGCTTAACCCCAAAATTTCAAATGTCATAAATTTTATAAGTCATTCCTTATTTCAGATTAATGTTAGAAAAGTCGCACAACTACAGCTTAAACATTTTTGTGTCAATTATAATTCAGCTTTATCTACAAAGTTTTAATTTAAATTAATTTTGATAGGTTTGGTTCCAGAATCGAAGAGCGAAATTTAGAAAACAAGAAAGATTAGCTCAACAAAAGAGTTCGAACAATTGCAGTTCCACTGGGTCGAATGGATCTCAAGGAAATGTGTCCAATAATGTCAACCATTCTGCCAACGAAAATGGGATGAATTCATCCAGTGGAAAATCTCAACTGACATCTGAGATAAATGGAAAGTCATCCAAAGAGAATTCAAAACATTCGGAGCCCTCAGGTACTCAAATTAAAACTATCTTAAAAAGAAAAGTTTGAAATTATGCCATCATTTTGTATGGCTAGTACTTTTAGTATAGCTCAAAGTACATATTTGTGTTCGATTTTTCGAGAAAAGAACTTCTGTTGTAGAATCAGTAGAATACTGGGCATGTGGGTGACAATTGAAAAGAGCTAAGGCCTGGAATGGGCAAGAGGTTGGGATGTTGGGAAGATAATAAATAAGCTATAAAGGGGATTGAGGCAGAATAATTCCTAGGGATGTCTTTCTCCTTATGGGCATGTTTATAACATTCGTTAGTCTTATACCCTGTCCATGGATGCATGATTCTAACCGGGTAACTTTCAGTTACGGGTTTCTGCACCGGAGGTTTCTTGATTTTTCGGGATCTCGGGCATCATGTGGCATGGAGCGAAGTCCTGACGCTAATAGAAACAAACGATTGGAACGAATGTGAGCCGCAATTTTCTAGATTAAACCGTCACAAGCGACTCTGGTGTGCCGTCCTCGACAATTCAGTCTCGTTCTCGTTTCGTCCTACAAAGCCTGACTCTTGGTCGCAGCCCTTCCTCTCTTGCAATCCCAATGAGCTACGTTTCTCCCATTAGCCACCGCCCTCAGACTCACCCACCAATCTCATTCTTTTGACCAACTTGCTCCAACTTCTCTCATTTTACTCACTTATTTCTCCATCCCTCCACTTTAATATCACAACTCCAATCTCCAAAGATTTTATCAACTTACACACTATAAAGAATAATAATTATTAAAACCGATTTCTTAAATGATAATGTTCACCTTATCTTCCCATTCACTTACTACGCGAGTTGGATACATAAGCAAACCCAATATGACTCAGGATAAGAATAAACCGTTCAAATTTTTGGTTCTACTACGGACGCTTGTTCTGAAGAAGGACCAAGATGATTGCAAAATATGGATCTTTAGGGATAATGCCAACCATGCATTATATCTAAATAATTCTCTAATAGCCTTCAGTAGTTTTGTTTTAATTACACACTAGTTGATTAGTTAGTCTGACCAGATCTGAAAATTGAACGTCTTTGTCATGTTGTGCATCTTTGTCAGTTGAATAAATGGACAACCAACTAACGAACCAAATAGAAAAGTAGGATTAATAAATGTACTTGACGAATACATGGACTCAGTTCCTTTGGTAGTGAAAGTTGTCTGACTTAGGAAAGTGGCTAGAAAAGACAGCATGAAATGAGTGAGATGAAGGGAAAGGCAAGGGTTCTGTTGCTGGTTTGGAAATCAGAAACAAGTTTTATTTTGCTCTGCCTGAGCCTTAGGGAGAGATCTGACGGGTGTGACTGTTCCTCCAACAATCTAGTCGTATAGCGATAAAATTTTCATTAGCACTGGATTTGTGTTGTATTGGAGGGTTCTTTCCATCCAGCTCGAACTGATAAATCTCTTGTGTTCCAAACTCAATCCAGGGCTAATGATTGAAAAAGTACAGGTTTGTTGTGACTGTGACTTTTGCTTGGGTTGAGTAAAGCCTTGGATGAAGCTAGACACCCTAATTGTTTTCTATCACAAATTGAATGCTCAGTGGAAAATCCCACCGTATCAATTATTCACAATGGGGAGAGCCCGAAACGCACCAACTGTAAATTTCGTCTGTCAAAAGTCGAATTTCACGTCTTCTAATTTACTCCCTTTACAACTACTACTACTCTCCGCCACTCTGCTTCCTGCTTCTAAACAACAAGGATATACTCTCTATATTTACTTTAATTTCGAAATTTAGTTGGGAACCAGAGACAAGCGGACAGGCTTCTACATGATTTATTTGAACCGAACAACTTTCTGTACTCATCAACTGTAGTTTTACAACGTCATAATGATTTTGCTACTCCTATTTGGTTAAATTTTCTTGCAAAAATCAAATCAAAATTAAAAATAACAGGATTTCGATTTTAGTTCTCAGATAATAGCATGGAATACCAAACCGAATTTCACATATGGTCGGAGTCAGAGAACTTATTACTATTCTCTTCTGAAACAAAAATCTAATCGTAGATGAAAGTTCTGATGCTGAAATTTTAACCAAAAAATGAAAAATGGATATACACGACTAGTAATAAGACTGGCGTTTGTTAAATCAATCTAGCATATTTACTATTTATGTGTCTAATAGATTTACATGTAATAACTTAAATATTTTTTTCATTTCAGTGAGTAAACTGCATCCCTGTAGCGGATCTAATGTGTCTTCGCCTAGGGGAAACCAGTCTCCTTCAAAATCACCCGTAACTCCTTCCACACATACATTTACACCTCTAATGTTGACACCAAATCCGTCACCAATTTCTTCCAGCTACCACGGTTTAACAGCCAAGGCGCTGTTCTGAAGAAAATATAGATAGCTAGATAACAGATAATGAGTTTTCTTATTCGTTCAAATAAGTCAGGGTTGCCTATCGACTCTCAAACATATATAATCTTAATTTTCGTCCATACTTTTTCTACCTATCAATAAGAAGTTGTTTCAGTTGCAGAGGTGCTCTTTCGTTTTCTGTCAGTTTGCATGTCGGAGTTCAAGTTAAAACGTTCATCCTAGCGATTTTTCCACCCATTTGGAGATAGTAATGGTGTAATGTTTTTGACCGATGTTCCAAACTTAATGCTATCTTTTCCTTAAAAAATAGTGCCTCTGATTATGCAGCCCACAAACTTGAAAGTTCATGACAGTAATGACACCCATTCAATTCAATTTAATGGTTTATTCAAGTGACGACGAAATATAACATGAAAATTTCACGTTGATCCCAACCTCGAGTCACCCATTGGAGAGAATAATAATTCTCGCCCTGAACTTCCAGTCTGGGAAGGCCATGCTTTCCCCGAGTTAGGGGAATTAAGCTGTATGAGGAGATTGAAAATTTAATCGGGCAATTCCTGAAATTTAGTAGTTTATTTAATGTCATAAGTAAGAAAAACAAGTCTTTCCGAGATTTTGAACGTATTCTTATTCATCCTGTGGTGCCACTAGTCTTGAGGTGTTAAATAGATTTGACTCATTATTTTTCAATTAATTGGTTTCATGACAAAATAGTCTCAATTGCGTGTGGTATTTTATTAATGATACAAAATGAAAGAGCGCTTCTGAAACGTGAACAATGCTATGGGCGTCAGTCGTTTCTTTCTCATTACATTTGCCATGTTCTATTCTGCTAGATTTGTCTGAACAAAGCTGACAAAAGCAGAACTGTGAAGCTTCTGCTGGATCTCGGATAATTTATAAATACAAGAACTGGATGGGAGATGGCCCACTGAAGCAACTTTTCTAGTTGCGCTTTACTTGGATAGACATACTGTACATGTGCCATGCCATTCCCATTCTCAATCCCAATTCTCACAATTTTATTTTTACCATAATTTGAATCCGGCTTGGGTCTTATTGTATCCAATTCAATTCCAGCATATTTTATTTAGAGCTTTGTATAAGTTTACATTAGCTGTATTCTTAATACTAATTTAATTGGAAGGAATCCCCACAGAAAGACTCGGTCAACATCCTCACAAGACAAAATATGCAATGGACTACACATGTTTGTAAATAATAATGCTCGAGAATGTAAAAATGATATAAAAATACTTCAGAATATATATTGTCGTAAAAAAAACAAGTGGTAATAAGAATGAAATTACTTTATTTGTTACTTACTTTTAGCACAGACTTAAATTTTGAGCTGCATTCACAAATCGGTACATTTAATTATGTTAGTAATTATGTATATATTATATTGTGATTTTGTTTTGAAGTTTTTGGTCTAAGAACAATGAGTAAACGTGGAATTCAATCTAATAATATTAACATAGTATGTGTTACTTATAGTCTAATTCAATATACAAAGTACGTAGGTGTTTGATTTTTACTTCCGCTTGTAAAAGCGCTGAGTTGAGCATTTTCTTTTCAACAGTTGAATTCAGAATTGTCATAATATATTTCGAATCATTAAAAGAATGAATATTTTATTATCCTCCCGCAATACAATTTAAGTAAACAAACAAAATACTCTTTTGACAAATTTTTGTGATTTAATCTGTCATTCTATTCAAAGATAAAAGTTAATAATTTACTTTGGCCGTGTAGACTATAGACATATTACCGTATATTACCGAATAGAAGCCCGGGCTTCTATTCATTGGACGGACATTTTGACCCGGCTTGTATTCGAGACCCGGCTTATATTTGAGACCGGCTTGTATTTTTATAAGAGTTTTGAATGAGATTTTGCCTTTTCAGTTGTTCAATTGAATTGCCCTCATTTTGAAGGCAAGGTCGTAGGATTTGCGTTTATTCATGTTGATAGAACGTGCAAATTAAATTCAGCAAACGAATAACAATGGCCAAAAGTAAAAACTACTACAAAGCCGGCTAACTCAAAAACTTGCGATCTGCCGCGTTTAATTCGAGACCCGGCTTATATTTGAGACCCGGCTTGTATTTGAGACCGGCTTGTATTTCTACGATTTTGTCGGAGACCCGGCTTGTATTCGAGACCCGGCTTTTATTCGGTAATATACGGTACTTCAGCATGAAATTAACAAACTTAAGAAAGAACCCACGCTATGGAAAGTAAATTGTCATGCTCTGACCGAAATCAGGAATGGGATGCAGTTCGTAATTAAAACGTAGATTCAGACGTAACCAAAGGTATTTTAAAACAGGCTGTTTAATTCTTTGTTTTATGTTTTGAATAATTTTCCGTCTAACCGTATTATGTAATAACTCTTTCTGTAGTGATATTGCAATAACAGGAACTGTCTTAGATCATTTTGTTTTACACTCAAAGCGGTAAGTTCGATAAAAAATTAGTCATAATTAAATGCATATCTGGGATAAATTAAGGTTTGGGCTTTGTTTATACTAAACAAAAAAGATTAACTCCTCGGCAAAAAGTCTCTGGAAAACAGTTCGCTGGTGGAGCACGCGTGTCACAAATTACGAGCAAAAAAGTCTCGCGAACGATACCGCTGGCTGGCCAACTGTCTGCCATCCTACATTGTATTACAAAAGGTGCTCGTAATTAGTTTAAGCAAAAAATGGACAAGTCCCAGACTTGACACGTGTTTGCTTAGCAGTGTTGTTTCTCTTTCATGCTGAAACTGGACAATAATAAGATAGCTAGAGCCAAAAAGAGCTTAATAATCGACCTTAATCCATTTGCCTTACTTGGATCGTGTCTGGAGCGGTCGTTGCTTGACCATGTCTTGCGTAAAGCAACTGGCGGACCAAACTGAATTGAAGCCTCAAGATGAATATGCTGTTTTAAGGAAAAAATGATGTACAATAAGTGAAGATTGGAATATAGGAACAGATGGAAATACTATGCGTCGACCAAAAGTTGAGGAAGATCCACACAATCACCGGTAGCTTCGGAATATCCGATGACTCACATTGCTTGGCACTAACTTGTAAGTAATAATAAAATTATCTGGTTGACAACAAAATGGCACTAGCCGACCTGACAATAATTAGGTTTTTTGGTATTTTGTTTTCATCCGCCACTATTTCCACATACATGTCATAATTCTGTTCTGGCAATAGTGTCGCACTTTTGATTTCGTTGTATTCATGTCGTGTCACGCCTAATTTTACTGTCCCTGTTATACAGATGTAATTTACACGCTAGATTTACACGTTTCAGGTACAGTGCAGAGTACAATATTAAAGGCTCACAGTCATTCGGTTAGCGTGAGATTATAAAGTGCAGTCTCGTTAAACTGAAATTATTAGTCACTATATCTCATCCAATTAAATTCACATTGATTGTTTATTTTCGGACTGACTGCAACTGCCTTTCTTCTATCGATCGAGCATTTATCATCCTTTAAAACAAGAGGCAGGTTGAAAATTTGGTATTCCCACCTGCAAAATTTGTCAAACGGTGAAAGTATCCTTACAGAATCAGGAGAAAATGAGTTTCACTATTCTCAACAATCAGGAAATGGTGAGCTTTCATGGGGTTGTGCTCGTTTTTAAGTTCAAGCACTTCCTCATCAAACAACTTCCATATAACACCCAAAAACACAACGAAACTAAAATATTTGACCCTTAAGCCATCCAGTGCTTTTGTTATAATCTTATCCCATTATTATTAACTCAAAATAAGAGCAGGTGTTGACCCGGGAGGTTGCAGTTGTAGCAGTTGACCTTGGCATTGGGGCCCGATGTTATTCTCTTCACGCTGACTCTCGTGTATAAAAACGTGGATATTTGTAACACATTCAAGATGATAATCAGAGGGTTCATTCGGCCTCCCTCATGACATGTCTGTATAATGATGCTACCTCTCATGAACTTGAACCTGAGTTTCAAGGGCTTCCTCTCCTCAAGTTAAGGCCATATGCTCATTACAAGAGATTCTTTCTTTTTTTAACAATGCATGAACTGCCTTGTGTCCTGTAATAATAAGCAGCTGCTGAATCCGGAAAACGTAAAACCAGACCGAGGATAAAAACTGGGCCCACGGCAGCCACAAAGTATAAGAAGCGCCAAGGTCATTTAATGAAATTCACTTTATAAATCTGAATAAATTTCCCTGTAGTTAAAGAAAGTAACTACAATGTCTTTTGTTTTATTTATTCCAAGAGATTGGTTGCCTTAATCGACTCGGACAAGAGTTCTCTATCAATAAAAGAACAAAAACATCATCACATGGAATGGAAGCACATACATTTACAATAGGGCTTCAATATGTTTTCTTACATTTAATATTCAAATAAAACATAAACATTGCTCCACTTTATCATAATAATAATAATTCGCTTACAACAACATGTAATGTGTTCATATATTCATAAACAGTCATTCATTATAAATATAAATAATCGTAGGATTATTAGTTATTACAGATGTTTCACTTTTTTTTTAATTTTTGCGTTTTGATTGTTCTTTATTGTACTTTCAGTCTGAAAAGAATCCGTAACACTTTGTAAATTCCTCCTATAAAGAGATTATACAAATTCTTATAACTTAAATTTACTCCTCAATGTTAAAAGTACTAAATTTAGTTTCGTCATTCTTTAGGTTTGCAAGAAACAATTCTATTCCTTGCCAATATTTTTAAACAAGGGCTGAGAATTGCTACGCTGATTCATTGTTGTGAGAAACGGCCGAGCGTATTTAGTTCTATAACATTTGTCAGTCCAAACTCTAGTCAACGTTCGTAACGAGTACTTTCCGATTACTCTAAGATTATACGTATAACTGTCATCAGATTATTAGTTTCAATCGTATCACAGTGACTTACGATGGGAGTAATTCTAAAAAGAAATCAACTTAAGAAAAGTTTTTCTGCGCTTGCACAGTGGGTTCGGCCTAAACTTCCCTAATTCGTACCCCTTCGTTGTAGTTTAACCATACTACCTTAATTATTTTGTCAACTCTAGTAAAGTTATAAGTTAATGGTACTACTAACGTACTGTTCTTCATTCGCTTCATACTTACACATTTTGGTCTCATGAGTTGTCATTATTACACAGGTCTCCACTTAATATTCGTTTTATTTAATATAAATAATTTCTGATTGAAAATTTTTCGTAGAATTGTACTCGACTTGATGATTGTTTTAGGATAAGTCTTTTGGTGTAGTACATTAAGTTTCTGATTTCTAAAAGCGAGTCTTAACGGTAAAGTCAAATTTACTCACTTATATTTAATATCTATTAGAGTCTGTTTTAGTACGTCAATCATTATACTTGAAAATATTTTATTACGAGTTTCTTGACAAGAAAATCCTTGCTTTTCAGGTTTGAGATTTTGAGCCTGGAACTCTTGTCGAGATAAGAAATGATTCAATCAAATGTTGCAATCTAGTCAAGGTGAAGGGCATCATGTCATTGTGCTCCTAGTCCTAGCTGCATTCCCTTCTGTATCGCCATTCCCTTTGAATAAACTGTCCCATCTGCTGGACAAACAAAACTTATTGTTAGCTCGGAAGAGTTACAGGCCCAATAACTGTTTCTAGCATTTTGTATTAGTGTAGTCAAACGTGTATTCTTCTCTCGGCTCAAAAAATAATGTAATCAATTCGAATGACTACTATACCGAAACATGTCTAAAATTTTGTCCGTATTTAACGAGCTAACTTGACAAAACCCTCACCAAATCCCTAATGTGCTTTCAAAATCCCTGAAAGAGTAAATGCAAGTGTTGCTCGCTAATAATAATGACTGTGGGTCTGTCCGAAGCCTAGCACTTCCTTTTGCATTCGAGAGTAACGAAAATTAGAAAAGATTCCACTGCATGATAATATATACTAAGCACTTGACCACAAATATGCAAATGTATTCTATCGAAAGATTCATCTAAATATAATTAAGATATTTGTGCGGTGAGATCAAGTAGCTTTTCTGGCTAACACCGCATTAAGTTCATTGACTAAAGAGATAAATTAATATTTCGAAGTGCACGTATCAAGGTACAGATGACATCGTTCTTTTCTCATTCTCAAGGGAAAATACAGCCAAATAAAGACAAATACAAAATAATTACAACAGCCAATTTGATGATTCCTTGTAAGATTTTATAATGCATGCTTTGTCCTTTATCTTTCTCTCGAGCCTAATCCAGTTATAATAATTGCTCCTGCATTAAAATAAAAACGCGTGCAAATTCTACAAATAAAAACAAATGAGAGTCATAAGACTAGGATACTAAAAGTGCAAAATCCATTCCACGTTTTTCTTTGTGACTAATCCGCTAAATATTTTCATTCGTGTTAGAAATTCGATCTAAACCATCAATTTCGACAAGTGAGCAGAAATATCGCTTCCAGAGCCAGTGATAATGAGTTTTAAATAAATTGCATAGCTGCAAACTCACATCAGGTAAAGCAAAATTGCCATTCGAAATTGTGAGTTTGAAAGTAAAAAATACTAACTCCTATTCAATTTCACAAGATATCCCCTGTAGTCAATACAATGTCTCCATTTTCAAATTATGCAACGTTTAGTTAATAGGCTCCCAAAGTCAAAACCTGTGACAGCACACTTGTTAGGTGTCTATCCTATTACAAGGTTATGTGAATTAACAAGGGATCTTTCTCGCAAAATTGCTGTTATACTAATATTATTGAGGTCAAAAGTGTCAGTGAATAAAGCAAATAACCTATTCCTTACTAATCCTTACTCTCATCCTATTCATCAATAGGAATCATGATTGGGTACTTAATTTATGATCGTCAATATATAATATCTGATTATCTCTCAACTTAAGTCTAATAAATTCTTGGTTGATTCTCTGAAGTGATTCACTATATAATGTCTAAAACTGTAGTGGTACACGCATGATGATAAAATTATAAAAGAAGTATCCCCAGGATTTTCTACGAGACTATGATCGAACTTGAAGAAGCATGTTAGCAAATGAGGAATTTGTAAACTTAAAATGTCTTTTGTCGTAGAATTTAAGAAGAGCAGGGCTGTAGGGATGATTCTCCTTCAGGTGCACATAGTGGACTTCAGGTTCCCCAGTTGTGTGACCACATTCTTCACACACGTACACTTTCGTTCTCCGCTCCTTATAGGCATACTGGTGCTGCATTCCATGAACTTTCAAGCAGTGCGACTCCAGACTGCATCGTTGTGTAAAGGACTTTTCGCACATGTTGCACTTGTACGGTCGAACTCCTACAAAAAAAATACAATTTTAACCAAATGCCAACAAATCCATAAACTTTGTCAACCTGTACTCAAGAATTTTTATTACATTTGCCTATTTCTATGCTGGCCTCCAATAACTTTATCCTCATGATTCTGTGAAAGACAAACAGCCAAGCAAACCTACTTACCCTGAAATTAAAGACTTTCAAATTTACAAACCTTAGCTCTAATCAGGCAATAAAAATAATAGTTCTATTCGTGTTAAATCACTAAATATAAAATAATGCATCTCAGTAATTACCTGTATGAGTTCTAGTGTGCCTCTTGAGGTCAAATGTATCATTAAAACCTTTTCCACAGAAAGTGCAAAGGTATCGCTTGACATCCGAATGACATTTGAGATGACGATTAAGTAGTCTCTGGAGGTTGAATGCTTTTCCACATATGCGACAAGACAGTTTTCCACTTCCTCCACCTGAAGCGGAACCGGTGGACAGGGAACTTTCGGTACAGTCGGAGGAATTATCACTGTGATGACTATGGGCCTTTTCACCCTCCCCTGAGTTCCCTTCTGGGGAATGAGATGCAAGTGGATTCTTTATGCCATGACCTCCGTTAACGTATTCCAAGGAAGTGTCCGGTATGCCCAACTATAAAATAATATTCAGAGTTAAGACCTAAGTCATGAAAACACAACTATTCGACAACTATGAGTCCATCCAAAAAATAAGCAGGAAACTTTACTTTGATACAGCCGCATGCACGTGGAATGGTAAAAGTAGTTTGGTGCCTAGTTTTTGAACAAACCACGACAACGGGAAGTTTTGTTTGCTAAGGCTACTGCAGTTTAGCTAAACGTGTAGTTGCCATGAGAGAAATGATTTAGGAAATTACCATTTGTTGTGAGGGGATGCTCATTATAGAATTATTCGTTGATACCGGCGTTCCGAGCATAGTTGTATTTAGTTGATTGTCCAGCGCAGCACTGAATTCCTCCGAAAAATTTCCAAAACCCCCAAAATTCATAAAATTTGTGAAGTCGTTTGAGGGTTGCGGTAGGTACTGTTGTCGACCTGGAAATACCACATCAGTCAATTGATCTGATTGCGTCAAAATAACAGTAAAGTTGATAAAAATTAATCCATGTTTTCATTGTACTAACTAACTATTTTGAGGGCAAATGACAGTGAAGTAATATTGCAGTAATTGAAATGAAAATCATGATATCAAATTCTGCAAAGGCTGATTTGAATGGCTATTTTGAATTTTTAAAATTCTTATACATACAAAAGTTATTTGGGATTTATGGTTGCTTTTGTCTATACCATAAGTTACTTAGAAGAACGGAAGGGTAAGGAAAGAAATAGCCAAATTATCCTCACCTTGTAAACTGTTCTCCAAAGAGTTATTACTGCGGTGAAGGTATTGGGAGTTTCTACCATTATCATGGTTTCTGGACGAGAGACAATGATCCTGATTGGAGTTCCCCGAAGGGTCCAGTGGTGTAAGTGGAGCAAGTAATGGAGGGGGCTCTGGGGGAGGTGCATCAACGTCATGCACCGGAGGGTCATCCCGATACAGCTCTGCCAATTCCAAAAGCGATTCTGGACTCGGTAACGGTAATAACAAAGGATCATTCCCCATGTGTCCTCCTCCTGATACGCCAACGCAAACATCCAAAAGCGCTTCACTATGCCTGGGGTCGTAACCTCGAAGAAATCCACCCCCCATTCCGTTCCCTCCGCCACTGTTAGATCCAAAGTGGCCACCAAGTCCCAAACTATGAACTGGTGGAAGAGGGTCAGATGCAAGGCGATAAGTACCTCCACCCCCGCCCATACTTTCAGATGCATTTCCATTGCATGTTGGGGGATCATTCGTATTCCCGCTGACGCCACCTGGTGGGACGCCATCTGTGCCCTGCTCTTTGTTACTCTGCCCTCCTGATGAGACGCCACCACTCATGCGACCACCCCTTGGAGGCCCATTGCCCTCGTAATCTTCCGGTTGAACAATAGTTCTATTCAAAAATATTTCCTTTTATTGAACATTGTATCAGCAGGCTTCCATGCGAGATTGTAAACTCAAAACGAAGTGATTAAGTAGTTATTGTTAAAAATATCTTACCCATCGTTCCCCTGGCTGAAGTCCAGAGGTGCATCTTGTTCTGGGGGAAATGGTGAGGCTGGAACAGGAGATTTAGGAGCAGGAGCTCTCTGGATAACTGAAGGTCGCAAGGGTGTCAAGTCCGCCTTCAATATTCCCGGCTCGGATTTTAATTTCTCATTAACATCTAATAGAAACAAATGGCAAAATAAGCATAATTGTTTCTTATTTAAAGGAAGAAAATTGAGGGAGTAAACGTTTAGTCAATTCAGTAGACACATTTTCAGGAAGGCACTGCTAGGGGCACTTTGAGACTGTAATTCGTTTGGGCGTACATTAGAAAGCTTATACTTTATTAAAATAGGAATTCATTGGACTGAATTAAGTTCCGTGTGATTAGAGGCTTGATTGATTAATTTAAACCACTCCTCCAGTAAAATTTTGTAGAGCCACCACAACAATTTATAGAATAATATTTCTGATCCGGGTTATTATAAATTATAAAATAGCAATTTAGCTACAATAATTAGAAGTAAGATTGAAGGTTGTTCACCTTTGAATAATGAAAGGGGCCTTTTATTCTTTACTATATAGAAACTCAACCGCGTCGGGAATGTATAAATTCCATGTAGACATGTATGGAAAGATCTTAAGTTCCACACACGGCTGATGCATGTCACTTTATACATCCTCCATATTTAAAACCTCTACTTTTCTCACAGTGAAAAAAAAATATTTTCTTCCCACATTTCATTGTTGCGTAAGTATTAAACACAAAACAAGTAATTTCACACTAAACGGGATTTATCTTTCCTTTCGTCGAACTCAAGTTCTCTTATATGACACTAGCAACAAACCAGATTTTCATATACCATATTTCATATAGGTAATCTAGCTGGAACTAGATCAGTTTGCATTCTAACGAAGCTCCCAATGAGTTGTTGGGATATATTCTTGAAAAACAAATATTGGATCTGGCTACAAGCAAAATATCGCAATTAAAGCGAATCTGTTCAAAGGGCTCAACACAGTTCTCTCATCTTTTATCCAATATTCTAATTTCAAGCCAATTTTGAGGTTTTTCATTCATGCTTTCATAAATATAACTATAAGCTATTAGAGAATAGAAGAGCACTAAACAGTAGTTTTCAAGTTACATTTCCCGTTTAAATAAATTCGCCACGAAGCAAAGATTCAACGGAATTCTTTGGCCATATGATTCAGCAATTCATTTATACGAGCCGACAACGGAACTGGAAAGGAACATACAGAGGTTATTGCGTGAGAGAGATAACAAACTAGACATAAATATCTGGACGCATAATTTAGCTACGTTTACTTGAAAAAAATCTGAACTCCTCCTCTAACAAAATAAAGGTACAATATGCCTGCCTTGCATTCTTCATGCAAGTGCATTTCCATTTCAGCCACATCCTTTACTTTGCTTGGCTCTTTTATTCCTCGAGTCCATATATCTTATCAAGATAATCTTCCAACAAAAACATTTGTTTGAACGAGCTAAATTTTATTGGCAAAACAGATACCGACCTTTTGCACAATTCTGTATCTAATCTGATCTGGAACATCCAAATTCCGAGGAGTCATACGACTCATAGAGATAAAAGTAAGGAATATTGAATCCTTAAAAATTGCATCGAGTCCGTTACTTTGTTAGCTGGGAATGAACGTTAAAAATGCAAGACGAAAACTGGTTCCGCCAAGTTAATGGTTCGTTCGAATATAATATGTTCTTACAGAATAGGTACTGAATGATCAGTGGACTGGACACCAGTTCAATGTAATATGTGAATAGTAGGAACTTTCAATGTCAGTGTCTCTCTGAGCAGACATGGTTGGATGTGAGCAAAACGACCAGGTGAGAAATTATGTGTGCACTATAATATAACTTGCATAAGTCCTAGAACTTCACCGCTACCAATCCTATCAAGCAAACTGACTGGTTGAAGGCATGAAGGTGAACGAACTTGGTGCAGAAATCCATTACGGACATGCGAAAAATCCCTAAGAAACTACCCTGTCTGAAATTCTCCTCACGGTCCAAGAAGAAACAACAAGAAGACTCCTGTAGCTTAGCTTGAAGGACCAATAAGATTTTGAGCTTTCAAATGGGCTGTCCTTACCATTTTTTACCAGACGCCTTACTTGAAACCTTACTTGAACACACTGCTTGCGGAAATAATGCAGATAAAACTCTTACATTACTTCATGAATACTGTCCACAAAGTATTTTCTCTACATACTCGTTCTCTTCCAATAAAAATCCGAACTAAGCTATTGCACATTGCAGTAAATGATAATCAATTGCCAGATGGTCGAATAGAATGTCTGATTATAAATTTTACCTTAGGGTGAGGATAATTGTTAACTATAACCTAACGCTGCCATCCATCCACCTTACTGAATTCTTTAATTCTTAATAACTTAGCTGGTTCTTAAAATTTGACGCACATACTTTATGTTAGGATAAATAATGGGCATTTTAGACCTCATATTTCAGGACTCAACTGTGATATAAGCTCTACTTAGGTATTGTAATCATCATAACTTTAGTCCGGATATTTGAGAATTCTAATATTCTGCGCATGGATCATTCTTAAAGACGGATAGTCCTTAGAAGAAATTTCTTACTAAAATTCGACAATATTCATAATGGTTTCGATTTCAGTGAAGACCAGTGCAACAGTAGATTCTTCAAGTAATGATTCAAGTTTACCGTAAGTCGATTGATAAGAAAAGTTACTTTTTAGAGAGAAACCCCAGAAGGAAAAGATACGAAGCAGAACAGACTAAGAAAAAGGAGGATTTTTTGACTGAATCAAATGTTCCATGCCAGGGAAGTTCTTGATCCTCTCAGAGCATTCACCTTCCATCTCTTTTCGTTCCATCTCAAGCATTCGTGCTTGCTGAAAGGGTTGAAATTCTACAAGGGTTTGGGTTTTTTAATACTACAGCTCACAATTTTAACCAAGTTTCACTGTCGAGTCTACTTGCCATGGGCGCAAAGGGTTTCTTCCATTTCTCCCAACAAAAACCGTTAGCATCGAATGTATTAATAAAGCTGTGACTATCCGTCATATTTTATCACCACGAGCTCTACTGCTACACTCTCAAATGCTTTTTAGAATAGCTCGAGTTCAATGGCCATTACCTTTCTTTCCATGTGAAATACGAGTTGGTCACTCCTTCCAGTGTACCAGTGTGCAACACGCATTTGACACATGTGAAACGAGTTATTTGAGGTAGGTTACATTATATTGTCCTTCACAACGTACAAGGTTAAAATAAAAAGGGTTGACCGGTTCTACCCATTGTTGTTGGATTCAGGGAAAGGAGAAAAAGGATAGGACAAATTTTGACTGTTTAACAACTAACAAAAATTATCTGGACTGTGCTTAAGAATTCGGGTAACGACAAAGGTGGCCTTTGCACTAGAGACGATTTTTGTATTCTAAAAGCCCCTTAAATTCTTCAGCTTGGCTTAATACTTCAAAGGACGGAAAATAAAATTATATTGCAGACCGAAGAAATTGCCTCAAATATAAGAAATAATGGTCGGAGAATGAAATGTTTTATATGGTCGATCTTTTCAACCAAGCGTTGTAAACAGATCAAGGCTACCACAGGTAAACAGATTCTTCAATCCAGTTTGAGCCCTTCCTGGTGTAGCATTTATACAAAATCGCACCCACAGGACGAAATGATTTATTTCAGCTGACAATTATATTAGCAGAGGATGAACAAAACGTAACAACCAGGTAAAAGTGAAGGTACCACCTTTGAAGGATCTATAAAACATGGTAAAAAATGTCTTGCTCCTGACATTGCTCTTCTTAAATCCATTCTTACATAAAACCCCTGTTAATCGTACAAACTGTCATGTAATACGTTGCTAACGAAAATCCACCTGTTCTTTACTTGGCTAGCCAGTTCGGCAAGCCAAGCATTGCACAGGAAATTGCTAACCTTGGATAAAATTGAAATGGAACTGTTGCTAAGAGGCTAAACAAATGCCATGCGCAAAATCAGCATTAACTTCGATGTAGCGCCATCCTATTCCATTGCAACTAGTGGTTGGTAATTTGCGTTGTACACTTCAGCTTTTCGACCATAATATTGTCCACCTCAACCTCACCAATGTACCTGCACATCGTTTATAGCAGTAATGTTTTTTGTCTTGTTTCTGCAAATCTATTGAGAGAACATGGGAAAAGTCATACTTTGAAGGTCAAGAATGAATTTTCCCTCTTGTCGTCAATGACATCATGCACCTGTACTACGCATACCTGAGTAACATAACCATCCAAAACATAATCATCCAAAACATTACACATCTCATCCGACTCCATGCTACACCCTACTCGTTAGTACTTTCGATCATTCTGGTTTCCATTTTCACCCACATCTAACAGTTTGAAATTATTACGAACCACTCTACTCCTAAATTTATTTGTTACATGAGGTAAATTCATGACCTTCTGGAAAACTCATAAGCCAAACCTAAAGTCATTCTGATAATAGTTTAATATTTTCATGTCATTCAAAACGTCACAAAACAAACTAGACAGAAACGAATATAGGAATTTATACTATTTTTGTAAGATTGGCAAAATTTTTAAATTTTAGGACACTAGACTTAAGTACCAACAATGGGCTGGGTTCACCTTTGAAATGTCCTACCACCACCAGAATTAAGAACTAAATTCAGTAATTAAATACTAGATACTGTTTTTTTAATTTCTTATCAAGAAATATTTTCTGCCTTATCAAGCTCCTACTTATACAGAAAATTCATTTTTACACAGATTAAAATTCCAGACTTTAATGTTTTAATTCCATGTTCTCTATTCAATGAAAAGATAAATTTGTCAACTACTTAGGTGATAGACTGAATAGAGGTCCAGGAACATCATAAGTCGTGGAAGATCATGAAAATGCACATGGTCATACCAAACTCGAGCACATTGTGTAAATACAAGTACACTTGTTGTACCTTAGGTTCAGGTGCGTGCAAATACTTCTACCTGTTCTCCTTGTGCAAGTTCAATATCAATGTCAAATTCAAATAATTTTATAGATCTGGTAGCACAAGTGAAGAGATAGGAACTCAATGAACTTGATGCTTGCTTAAAATATTATAATTCTGAATCTCCTTGCAAAAGGTCATTATTTAATGTTGCATTACCACTACCACCACGGAATAATTCATAAAGTTAGCATTGACCAAGAACATTTAAAGACCTATGATTCAAGCTCATATTTATCAATTCATATGAAATCTTTCACTTCGTTTCTTGCTGCTATAGGGTACTTAAGGAAAGTGAAATTTGTGTTATGCTTCCCCTTGTGGCCTTGTACTTTCCTAGTCAAGTAAAGCGTACGGGAACAAATGGAAAGTCTCTTATTTGATTTCGGTTTCTTTCACCCGTTATATCTTCGCTTTTATATTTCCACAGTTAAAGAAAGGTAAGACAAGTTAAAAAGCTGGGTATAGATATAGGTAGGTTTGACCGTAATATTCTGCGACTCGTAGTACGATAGCTTTAACCACAGCCATTCTATTCTCTTAAGGCTAAGGTGTTATAAGATAAAGTATTCATTTAGCCCGAGGCACTTGTTGAACCGGGTACCCGTGACCGTTAGAGCGAAAAAAAAGTGGAAGCGTTGCCAGAGTATGAATGTTAAAAATCAGTGGTCTGGACTGAGGATGAAGGCAGAGGGAACAGGTGAGAGTGATGTACCAACCTTGCATCTCTCTCAAACAAGATAGTCATTCCATGCATTTGATTTTCTCAGCTTAGCGTTAGCCTGAACTGGCCTTGGTTTACCGAGGATTTTTTTTGATTACTCAACAAACTCGCTCCAACACCACTCCTTTGCTGTTGTCCTCCCACTAGAATAACAATCAGCTTCATCATCATGCCCTGAGGGCTTCTTCATTGATGTCTACCTCTTTACTTCATCTATTCTCCTTCGACCCGCACCTTCCGAACTACTATTAAAAACCCTCACAATTCACAATTTTTACAAAGTTTCAGATTTCAAGCCCCGAATTTAATATTGGCCCTCATCATCTTCCCACATTGTAATCTACCCCTACGTTCTATCGCATCCCTTTTTACCAAATCCATTCCCTATCTTCCAAGTCCCATGCATAACCTTCCGGTCCCAATCTGACCCAGCTAACCAGTACTACCCTCCTGCTTCTACCTAGACTTTGAATTCTTTTTTAATTTTGGGAAAAATTGAAGAAAAACGCAGTACGGGCACAAAAAAGAGCATTATTGAAAACTCTTGAGTGCAGATGTTCCGCTCTTTTCTACTTTTTATATGCTGTCTTTATTTTAATAAGTTCATTTGTCTTTTACCCTCATTCAGTTCCTTCCTCACTTCCAGACCCTTCAATACAGATCTTAAGATCTCAAATCCAATGTTTGCCGTTCTCATGCATCTCAAAGATGTACAGCAAAATTCTAAAATAATGCAGGTGTTCCTTCCAACGCATCATGTTACATAGGACCCATTCTCAATTTGAACATCTTTCCTTTCCTCCTAAAACTCGTCAACCTATTCGGTCTAGTATTAAATTAGCTCACTTCCGGCTTTGAAACTCAAACCGTTAAAAGTATATGTATTTGCATTTAATGATAATATGCAAGTAGAGTGTAGGTTCTGTACCCGTAACTAGAACCTATTAGTCACTGCTAAATAAATATGGATGAACTAAATACATATCATCATATTCCAGTCCGTGTGGTGCAAAACTAAATTCTACAATTATTTTTAAATAATGAAGCATCTTCATGACTGCAAACGGGAGTGCATAAGTTTATTATGATGTAAAGCGAACTAGTCCTCCCGCTCTTGACTAAGGAATATGTTATTTGGAATAAATATAGTCCGTAATTTGCTCGTATTTCCATACATATCACCTGTCCCACATGAAGTCAGAACACTTGGCGTCACATTCGCATTTAATTTGCTTGCAGGTCAGAAAAAAGTTGGCCAAGATTCTCTCCTTCCTAACATTTAAAGTCAGTCGACTTCCCATAACACAAACTGTTATTACTCAAGCAAGAATCTTTAATTGCACCTTAACCTTACACTTGTCATTCTCTAACAAATGACCAACAGCAGAACGTCAAGTGGAGTTAGTCAACAGAGCAAAATTAAAATGTGTATCAAAAAACACAATAATTTGTAAATAACATTTTCAAAGAATTTGAATAATAAAAATTGAAGAATTACTACCATTCTCAAATCTTGATTACTAATGCATAACGGATATAAAATAAAAATATCGTTAGTATTGACCCGAGAAGTGATCCGAATTCTTTTTTTAAACTGCTAAGTATTTTTTCTTTGGGATTAAGTCCATAGGATATTTAAAGTTCTATGGAAAATCAAGAGCAGAGCGCACATAGCCTTTACGCTCAGTCCGTACTTTTGAATGTCGTCGTGTTATTGACAATTTCACATTTGAAGCTACATATTATTGGAATCATGAATTCACACAGCGTTATAAATAAACGGTCTTATAATATAGAGCCACCAAGTCACTGGTTAGTCAATTCAGTCATTTCCAACATTTGAATAATGAAATAATTGAATGTCCCATGATTTTGTCTGATAGAAAATGAATGAAAAGAAAGAAAGAGAAAAGTTTAGAATGAAATGTATGAAGAAGAATTGCTTACTTCTTGGGAGGACGAGTGAAAGTGGTTGCTCTTCCTCGTGTTCTTGTTCCTCATCCCTGGAACGTGTCCGGTCATAATTTGGATGATGATGATGATTGGAAGAAGGGCCAATGTGGACATCATCCAAAGTACTCTCAACTACAGATTGCTTTGAAGTTTCCAACAATCTCTGCTGCTGTTGAAGCAACCTATTCTTGATCAAAAATATCTTAGGCATGATGAGATTGATCAAATGGAACTAACTCCACTACGATCCCTGTCTCTCAAAATGCACCACTGATTCAAACACACCGATAAACAACCGTTAATTCCTCTGGAACGGATAATAAAATCCCGTGGTGATAGCTTATGGTTTTAACTGAAGTTCACTTTTTGTTTTGCTTCCTGCGGAAGGACTGATTGGTGAAAGGATTATGCCATGAACTGAGTTTGATTTGGGGAAGAACAAGTCGTTTGTGGCAACGTGCAGCAAGGTCCACTGCCAAGGATGAACTGAACAGGTAAGGGATTCACGGCCAAGGCTAACAGTTATGTTATATTGTAGAGCCCCCGCACTCTTTGTTGCTTCCAGCCCCTGTACACTACATAAGTCTGGTACTGGGAGTCCACTTTCTGAGCCAATTCTGCCCCAGGGCTGAACCATTACCAGCAGACCTATTCAAATCACTCTCTTCACCAACATCTTGGGGCACTGGGAAACTCTTTCTCGAAGACTACCGGATAAAAAGGGTTTAAAGGAAAGGCTGGCTAGGATATTCTCCTTATCCGGTTAGATATCTATCCACCCAGCATTCAACTCTCACTGTTTCTTCAGCAACAATTTTTTTTAACCCTCTCACATTTCCACCCTCAAAGTGGGTTGGTTGGACGTGGATGGAACTGCACCTTCATCCCCGCTCCATCCCATTATTATTGTTGTAAATCCGCAACTACTACCTCTACTCCTCCTTTCCCCAAAAACTGTTCATCCAACGTGCAAAATCTTCTCATCCGTACTCTCCACGAATTAATCCAACCATTTCCTTTCTCATTCCGCCAGATTGTCAAACGGTGTAATTGTACTAGGCCTGCTCCACACAACAACGTACAAAACCGTGTGGGCAAAACTGGGGATTCTCAACTTGTGTATTCCATGTCCTTTGTTGCCCAGCATTATGCAGTAGGGTGGGCTTTTTTAGAAGGGTTCCAAATAAATAAAACTTCATGTACGTTTCTCATTTCGATTTTCACAGAAGGTCAATGGCTTTGCTGATTGTGCTTGGGTTGAGATTAAGGTATGGAAGAGCATCGGCGTGACGATGAGATTCCGTTATAAAGTGAGTTTGGTAATTGCTACACACCAAAGAGAACAGGACTTGTATATTCTAGCAGTAATGTTTTATCAACCATTCTATCAATCTTTTCGATTTCATTTCAAACCGTATTTTTTCTCGTGTATTTTCAAAACATCTGCAAATCTCCACCGCTCCCTGTCGTAAACTATTTATCTACAGTTTTAGATATAAATTGAGCTCATGCAATTAGATTAGACCCAAATTCTTTAATTCTCAATATAGAATCTTAATTTTGAAAATGAATTTGAATTGTTTTTTAATGAAATTTTAACTCAAATGATAGATGAGGATGATTAAATCATGCGTCAGTATAACGGTTGGTGGAGAAATTCTTAGCGATATTATTTATTATCCAATGGCAAAAGATAAATGTCTTAACATGACGAGCTACATTAATATTTTATTTTCTTGTTTCCCGTGTCTTGACTCCATCATTTAGGGAACGGAAGGAAAGAGAACCGTTCAAGCTACTTCCTGGCAAAAAACGTAACTTGCACGTTGTTTATGAAACCTTCCTAATTTTCAGTGGACCTTAAAAGTCATCCTGCGTCAACTTCTTATTCATGGAATTTTTATTTTAGATTAGTATTGGTTTCATGGGAAGTTGTTATAGGTTCTAGATCGTTATCATATATTCATGTGATAAGAACACGTAATATTTGTAAATATAGTACTTATTCTCGATGCATGTAATAAGAAATTTTAAATGACTTCAAAACTTCAAGGCGAAATCATTCCAAAAAGATTTTATTCTTTACATTGTGATTCATTTGGTTGAACCCTTTCCAGTTCTTCGACCTTTGATGCATAAAATAATTTTGTTGGGACGAAAAGTATCCTTCTACGTAAGGAGTGAAAGGAAACTTTGTACATTTATATCTGCCCAAGAACCCTCAACGTTTGAATGGTCAACGCTTACAGAAACATAAATTGAGCTGGACATGGTGTGACTGTTGCTAAACATAGCTCTTAATGTTACTACCCTATTTTAATATTCGTCTAACTGTAGACCACATTTGTGGTCTTTCATTTCATGCATATCCCAAGCTATTCATAGTCGCACGCAGCGGAAGGACTGTCCTGAGGTCAACAGTTTTTGTATTTATGTTGAAGTTGAACTAATATGGCTTAAGGGAATGAGTGGCGATAATATTTTATTCGTCCTGTACCCTAAGCCTTCTTAATGATAACTACATGTCACTCTAAGTCAAGTCAACACTTTCCAAGGGACATGATCGGTCAGCTTGAGTTGGCGTCTAAACTTAAGTGCTTCCACTCGCAACTGCCCTTCCCTTTCCAATCGCAACTTTCTTACCTTCAAGGGTACGTATATACCCTCTACCTCGTTTACTTCCATGTTTGTCTATTCCTTTGTGTTTCCTCAGGCTTGTCCGTCGGTCTCTTTTAAAATGCGAAATATCATAAACTGAAATATATTTTCAAACTGTAAGTATACCAAGGTCAAAGAACCCAATTTCTAAAGACCTTTTCAAAAGGGAATCAATTGAACCTCAAAGTAAATTTTCCTGTTTTCCAATTTCACTTTCCTTCAAATTGTCTATATTCTTACATTCCTGTTTACCCACCTAATTGATAGGTTTAGAGTGACACAAGAGATGAAGAGGAAGGAAAAATAGAGAGTGTAATAAAATATAAAACCATACCTGAGTTCAATTCATGTTTTCTTGAGCATTTTATTATTCTAGAAAACCGACACCTTTCGAAATATTGCCCTAGCTTTTTTGTCTACGGCTCTAAGGAGTTTGGCACTTTTTACGTCCCACCTTCTTCGAACCCTGCCGTAAATGCGACAATTTCTAATAAACCTTCCGTTTTATGGGCTAAGGTGCGATGGTGGACAATAAAGATGAGATGAAGTATATATTTAAGAATATCTTAGAAAGCATTCGTGGCCCGACCTCCCAAGCACTAAGCAGCAGCAAAGGGCCCTTATTGTGCTCGAATGGAGATTACGATCAGGTTATAGCAGGGATCTACACTCTAGTCCTTACCGAAATATACTGATTACATAATGTTATTCCACTTGATAGAAATGGTAGCACTAACGCATAGGACTATGTTTTAACAGTACAACTTATGAAGTCTGCAATTATTATGAAGGCCCTTGTTCCCATTTCATTTATTAAATTCAGCTGACATGATGAGATGAAAGGGGAAGACGAAGGGATTCTTTTTTTAAAAAAGCTTTAGGCGATAAGATCTGGATTTACATAATACTAGAATACATGCACCACTACATTCTACCTACTATTCATCATTTTCGTTTACGACTATAAATATAATCATCTGATTTACATTTATTCTGGTTTCGAATGAAATTACAGATCAGGCAGACGTGAGTTACGTGTAATAATATGGATTTGATAGTATTAAGTTTTGCGGAATAAAACTCATGTCTAATTTCATGCTAAAATAAATGACTCAAGGTTAAAGTTCCTCTTCTTTTAGGAATTAATAGTGGTCCATAATTAGGCTAAATTTTTTGTTAATAATTTATGTATATTAATCTATGCGAACTGAATTAATAAAATTTAATAAATCAATGTTAATTCCCAGACACTGAAAAAGACTTGGAATGTAATATATATTTTAGCTATGTTTTTTTAATTCCGGAAGCATTTACACTTTTCACCAATTCATGTTACTTGGAGCGTAACAGGAGGAACGGAATGGTAGTAATGTGCACCATGTTGAGTCTATGTAGAGTAACTGGGATTGGGATAGCTGGGTTACAATTCGCCACCATATAAAATTTGTTGTTTCAATTAGTTCAGGCAGGGTCAAGAGGAGATGGATGAAAGTCAAAGGATATGCGTTTTTCTTGATGTGACGTGCTGGGGATGACTTTGGCTTAGACATTCACTCACAGTGAAGTTTTGTCGTAGCTTGTTCTGGAATTGGTGAACCAGGTAAGCATCGCATCCTGTGTTCCTTGGATTATTTGATTATGCCCCAGCTCTGTAATGTTTATTAATTTACATCCCTTGACTGTGGACGAGTTGGGATGGTTGTTTGACGTTGGCTGCGGCAACACATCTTGAGTCCGATTCACAACCATCAGGCGTAGCCGGCCAATGACCCTTTCCACTCTTCATTCGAGTTGACTTCCTGGTTTGGTTCCTGAAGTGGCACCAATGCGGAAGAAGATCCCGTTGTTTTTCAAACCATCACAACCATTCATCCCAACCTACAATTGCCTATTGTCAGAATATCCCTGTTGAAATATGCTTGCACGAAGACTTTTCTCGCCTTGACTATGAATTTCAGTTTCAGTTGCCTTTCATTCCCTTACCCTACCTTAAAACCCATTCGGATGAGATACACATTACACTCTCCTATAACCTTCACCTGATCTGTACTTCAGGATCTATATACAAAACTACTATCAACTTCACACGTATGTAGATCTGGTCGGATGAGTTGATATGTGTAAACAAATCCTCACCACCATGCATTGTGGAACCATTAATTTCAATCGTTTGACCCGAAAAGTGGACATACTGTCGTAAAATAAAACATTGAATTATTAAAATGCACGCACGGTTTTGCTTCCTGTCCTAACTTCATTTAAGGCTCAATTATTTGCTAAATTTAGTAGCAGTGAAATTATCCATTCTCAGAATATATTGCAAATATACTTCTTCATTAAACGAACTTATTTAACAATGTGACTACCTTTCATATTAATTCCCCGCTTGCTCATTCTAATTCTTGCTGTACTTCTCTTGTTGGCTTGATATGTTACAAAACTTTTAATTCAATTGAATGAATAGTTAGATCTTCTATAGGAAAAAATTCTAAAAAAGTAAATAAAAAGATAATAACGCAATGCAGTTTCGTAGCAAATATTAATTAACATTCGATTTCCTGTATGACGCTTTTACTTAATAGCAGGAAATGCAGAAACATATTTCGTGTAAACAGTGTTGTAGTATTTTGATTCCAATTGACAGCAGATTCAATCTAGTTCATATCGTTTATTTTATTTCAAAATAGTGTTTCTGATCCCTGGCTCCAAAAATATTTTAGTCTCATCAAGGATTTAAATATGAAAATACAAGAACGTCATAAAAGACCTTTGAATTCTTAAACAGTCCTTTGTCTCAAATACATTAAAAATATATACGATTTGACCGAACAAAGTCATTATAATATAACTTGTTTTTTTATTTACGAATTATAAAACTAAAGTGGTTTCATTTCAAGTGGAAACCCGCTTAGGGGGAATAGTTTTGGTCGGTTCCTTGGGGCTTTGCTTAAATGCGAATCACTAGTGCCTTTGTAGTCAAATATTATTAAAACTAGGATACTAGAGAACTAGGAACAATGCTGGGATCATTTGATTTTGGCTTTTAGCAAATGCAGGAATACTTATCTCATTGTTACTGTGCTGTAGAGTCAATAAATGCTTATGGTTAGCAAAAGGCAACACCCTTAAATTTAAAATATTTTTGTTACGTATGCGTATTACTTAACCATGCTAGTGTTCTTATACAGTAATAAGAAATGTCACTTTGGTAGTCTGCCTTGATTTCTTTTGTTTTATGTTTAAGTTAGCCTAGTGAATGATTTTATAATACTCGTTTCTTTTCCAATTTGTGGAAATTTCTGCCTCAGAATGTAATGAGTTCAAATCTTTCCTTTAACTTTAAACAAAAAGTTTTCATGATTCATATCCAGAAAATACGCACGAAAACTGCTTTAGGCTCTGATGCACAGCGGTATTCAGCGGTTAGTCCCAGAAGTTTATGAACGATATTCCAATAAACACAGCACCAGATGGCAAAATTTCTCAAGCTACCTCCTCTGCTTGCATCTCGATCGCATCTGCAATCCACATCTCTAGGATGAACATTTTGGAGGCATAAACATTTAGGTTTTCGTTTTTCTAGATAATCTAGGATGTAAGACCACTTGAAAAATGGACACAATCTGGACTTGCTATACTTATCTTTACTCTGTAGTATAATTTCTGCGAAATCTAAAAGCAATTGTGGGGGTTGAACCCTATTTAAACACATAAAATAAAGAAATGACACTTTGGGTATGAATCCTTCTGGGGTAATGCAAAACAATCTTTTGTTAAACTGAATTTATCTACTTGGGCTCATTCTGAAGGCAAAATGCAGCAAAGTCCTGTTTTCCATCAATAATTTTCTCTAAATCGAGACGGACGAAAACTTCACAAATCATCTCTCTTACAGAGAAACTGGTCGAAACGATCGGCCCATAAAATCTACATGGAAGTAGTATGTTTGTTTCATGCTCGTACTATACTTGAATGTTTTCAGTACTTACTCGAACAGGAAATTGGGAGAAGAATACGATTATTCCTCATGGCAAGAACTAATGACTTGAAGTTGGTACAATGTTACCTCAATGAATTTTCCGGATTTCCATCACCGATGGTTTCAGATATCAGTGACGTACGCAAGCGATTATGATAGGACCTAACAAATCTGAGGAAAATTTTGAAATTTGTTGCCGAGAAATCACTCTCTGTCGAATTCAGTGATATTATTTCGGACAGATACGCGATTTCTTCCGGACAAAATGAAGCGATCAATACTCCAGGAAGCGCCTTGTTGAAACGTGATTTTGAAGAAAAACGCTCGCTTGATTTGACAAACCGAGTGACGACCTGACCCTAATCCCACTATAACGATATCAACGAACAAAACTTGTCGCAGTAATTTTTCGCTTTCTCGGAAATTGGCATAACTTACCAATACAGCAATAAGCCAAATTTTATAAATAATATAGGGAACGTAAATGTTTCTGGGTCTGATTTCATCCTGTTGGCTCATAGTGGTATATCAAGTCCAGCAGCCCTTTCTAAAACTAAGGCATCACGGCACACATAATGAGTTAGACCGCATTCCAGTGCTATACCTGCAAAAATCCTATCTACAACAGCTGAGACAGTGCTGATTAAATTTCAAATTGTGCTTTCTGCACACTTAAATTTACAAAAATTTATCTAGCAATATTATGATTCTAGTTGTCTTTAATGGAGGATAAAACGTACCCGACAAATCGAATGAAATCTGGGTCACATTCACATACAGCCAAGGCCTTCGGAACTGATAAAGGGATATGCCCTTCAAATATCCAATTCCAAGTCAAGCCCTTTGAATATGTGGGTGAAAGTTACAAGTGAAAGTTAAAGGGAATCATGTTATTTCTGAATAAATACGAGTCTGAATTTTCGATTCAAATTCTAATTATTTATTCAGTGTCCAATATGTTGACATGAGCGTCGAGGGAGGTGGATGGTACTAGAAATGAAGTTGTTTATGAAATTGAGATTGTAAATAAAGATTAGACGAGGGAATAGAATCACATCAGGATTATTATTGTTTTCTTCCATTCTTTGTGAGTCTGAGAAAGGAGAAGAGAAAACATGAATGAGAGTGGATTGTTGCGTTACGTGGAATGCGTATGAGTTGGTTGATGCGAAGACTGGTAGATTTTAGACGAGGAGAAGTTAGGATGAAGGCAAAGGAGAGGAGCAAAGAGAGCCAAAAGAACGGCACGTGGCGAACCGTCAATCAATTCCTACTGACGTCATTCTCAGCCCCATTCACCGATTCGCTTTCATTCACAAAATCCCCATTCAAAAGGCTACCCGGGTTCAGTTTCTCACGGGAAACTCAATCTAAGACAACACGAGAATTCCTCGTTATCACCATTCATTCTTCAACACTGGAGAAAGTTTCTCCTCACTAAAATTCTTCTAGCCTTTGTTTTCACTCCAATTTTAATAATTCACGTTTCTCAAATTTACAAACACGGTGAAAATTGTAATTATTCTGAATTTCTACTTTATTTCTGAATTCTTCTGATGTGTGCTTTTATCCTGTGCCATTTCCAAAAATCATTTGAACAATTATTTTTTCTACGTTGTGCCCAACTGTGGTGATTGTTTGTGATTTAAATATCTGCCTTTACATGTGCTCTCGCTTCACTTGCAAGGTAAATCGGACTCACGTCATTCAAAGGTTAGATAATAAATTAAGGTCCCAATCAGGATATCTTTATCTCGACGGTCCTACGCTCACACGTTTTACAGAGGCCTGGTGTAGTAGAAGATGACAACATTTTTAATAAAAATAAGTTTACTCAGTGGCAATATTTGTGCCATCTCAAATTAATCAATTATTGAACTTATCCTTCTATTCCACTTTTTATTTCAGCATAAATATATAAACTGTTAGTGCAAAAGTCTAGACATAAAGTTTGTGACCAGTTTCTGGTTGAATTTTATTCTTTAGACGCTAAGAGAAATAAAAAACAAAAACAAATGAGCAAAAGAGTCTCACATCAAATAAGAATATTTGAGGAATTAGAATATTATGAGTTTGACGTATTCAACGATACAAAATACAGAATTTGCAAATACAAGATGTAGACTAATTTTAAATTATTACTTTCACCAGCATATAAAGTTATGCAGTTGCAGATTTCATTTTAGTAAGTTCTAGAAATTATTTCGTTGAAGATTTGGGAAAATATGTATTATCCGTGTAGTCCGTTATTGATGAGGTCCTCGAGCTGGCAAGCATTCCCCGTTTCCACTCAGCGAAGCGATTCGTAGAACCATGTTTCGTGGAATAACAATTCTCAAAAAATCGTCCTGAGATTTCCTGTCCACAATGTCTGGTCAAGTACTTGGCGTTATCCGCCTCCCTATCTGGAGTAAATTTCACAAAACGTTCAGGAGGCCGGAATATATAAATAGGCTAGAATTGAAACGAATGTAAATTAAATAAGATAACATCGCATTCACTTGTGCCAGTGATGCCTTTTGGGTGCCTGGGTCAAACTCTTGACTGGGCAGGAATTTCATATAAAAACTCGACCAAGACTCAATTTCTTAAGGATATGCTTCCTGTCGGAAGTAGGACTGACTCTCACACATGCATTATGTCGGGACGTCTAAGACTTTTGTTCTGAAGCACTCTATTGTTGAATCGATTGAAATCAGGGATTTCTTTCCCAGATACATCATTGCAATCGGTTGGAAATTTGACAAGTGGATTGAATCGAAGAACTTCATTAAATATAATTATTGGTAGTATTAATCAAATAATCATTTATTGATGTTGACATGTGTAGGCATCCTGGTCATTTGCGACTTGAGACAAGCCGTCTATCTAGAGCACGTATGGCGGTCTTAAGTCGTTGTCAGCTACAGAAATTAAGACTAACACTACTACTTTTAAATTTATTTTCTAAGTTCACCTAAGGCTTTACGCATCAAGTGTGCCTATCTGTTGAGAAAATATAATTTCGCATTCACAGTTAGAATTGACTACAAAATTGATAAACTGATAAACATCATCAGTTGTAAGTTGAAGTTAAGAATTGATGTATCTGAGACCCTCCAAGAATTAAAGTGATTCAGCGTCTGCCTAGTAAACGGTGTGGTGTTAAATTACAAATCATTATACATTTGTAAATTTTTCGAAAACGTTCAAAGTACTCTCCAAGTACCCTTCAGTTTCAAATATTTCTTTCGTTGATTTTATTAGAACTTACAACGACTTGACTTGCATTAAGCTGGCTTGATAGCTGAGATAATAAATTCAGTATTAAATTAAATTAAAATTAAATTTTTGTAATTTGTATTTCAATTAGACACACTAGATCATGTCATATGATTTATAATTTCCCAAAATGTAGTAAGAACGCAGTTCAGTTAATTTATCTGGTCTAAAATGGTAGCTTACTTCCAATTAAAGACAACCTATATCTTAGTACTAGGTGTGAGATCAATTAAAACGCATATTTAACAACAAAACGAAATGTTGCATATTTTCAGTACGAAGTCTGCCTGATGAGAACGTGAAAGGTAAGGGAGGTGGCAACTATACACCTGCAACATTAAAAAATGTTCCAGTAGTCATACGGGTGTTACAAATCACAAATGCAACATTGATCTAAACAAGTAATGTGACATTTTTATGGAAGAGATGGAGAAAATACTGAAGTGAATCTCGTCACGGTCATAATAAATCTTGTTGATAAGTGAGTTGTAATGAAATACGAATATGTATGGAATAAATTTTTAATTGAAGCCAACTCCGTTTAATAGATCAAATTTTAAGACTTTCCAATTGATGCCTTAGCTTCATATCGAGGCAACACGATATATTAGAAATTACATTCAATCTGTGATGCTAGAATTACCCTTTGACAACATCACGATTTGGCACAATTTTAAAACTTCAAGCAAGAATTCTTCGATTCGCTTTATTATGCACCTGAACCTGGTATTATGAAAACGATGTTTATTTTTTATCAGTAAAATTAAATATGGCGTAAGACTATATTGTTGCTGTTGATTATTTAAAAGCCGTACTTGAGTTGACGGAACAGATATTGTAATGTATCATGTCCGTGTCCAGGTCCAAGGTGCAATTCTACGAGAATCGACTTCCAAAATTTGTTTTGATATAAAAGTGAAAGAAAATTTCACTATCTCTTCAGAAGTGATTTTGACTAAAAATTTAATTTCCCTGTAAAAACCTTTTGTAATTTGAACACATTTGGCATATATGCTGTTAGCGAAATTCGTGTTATATTTAAACGAATGATTAGTCAATATTTTTGACTGTTTTCCAGCAAAATCCACGTTAGTCAGGATCAAATTGTTTTTAACTGAAGTCAAACGAGCACAAACTCGCCAACGCTTAACAAGTTGGAACTCATTGTCCCAGAAGTGAAGTGGTGACAAATTATTATGCTAAAGCAATTTATTTTCCGGATTTCAGCTAACCGATACAAATCTGAGCATCGGCCGGGGAATAGTGAACATTTTGAAGCGTCTAGGTCAAAAAATATTTCTGAGCAATTTTAGACGCGGCTTTTTCTGAAGCCTGTCAGGTGAGTTGTTCTAATTTACCCACGTATTCATTCTCGCTATGATTTTCATTTTCGCTTTGTTTACTTTGTTTTGAAAAATCATAAGATATAAAACAAGCCAAATTTTATTTTTATAAATCCATCTAAATCTAAAAGTTTCTAGCTGAAATTTTAGTTGTGTTGAAGATGTTAGAATTATTCGAAGCCACTAATTATAAGTGAGTTTTCTGTACACAGTTTTAGCTAGTTAGCAGCTTTATTGAATGAACAATCTTGTCTGAATAAACTGTTGTAAGCAAGCGAACCAGATTCGTAACAATTACTTGACTGGATGATAAGAGTATTTATAAGTGGAGTTAGTCATTTATGTGCATGAAAACCCAATAAGAAAAGAAGAATCGAATCGTAAAAAAGGTTGTGTATCTCTTTTATTTGTTTCTTGCACCGTCTGTTGAATCTTCTACATTATAAACCGATTGATCATCATTGTATTGTTACGATGAATTTGTGAATTCTTAGGCGAACTTTCACCAATTCCATCTATATCAAGAATTGACTAGTTTAACCCTTGCCCGTGAGGAAAATTAATTGACTTATAATAAATACATTTCACACCTCGTTTGAATTTTCTCATAGTTTGATTTATAAAAATCATGATAGCTAAAATTACTCTTTAATGAAATTGAGCAGCATACGTGATGACAAGCGAAGTTTCTTAATGACATGTCAATGATCTACTGTTACCTGAGTTTGAGGTGGTAATACAAAAGAAAGTTATTAGTGAATAGCAACTTCACTTCTACTATTTAAGAGTACACAACGCTTTAAAATATTCAATGATCACTATTCAATATTCAATGTAATCAGAGCGCTCGATTTTTACGAAACTTGAGAACCAACATGTATTAAGCAGTTACATCCAAGTTTTACTTAATATGATCTGTTAAATGAGATGCATAAGCCAAATGATGAATAAGAAGATAAAAATCTTTCACATTTGCCAAAGTTCAAAAGAATATCACCAAAAGGAGTATTTTTAAAATTTTCTGGTGGATTTGAACCAGAACCAAATCAAAATGAATTTTTCTTGAAAGGTTGCAAATGACATTTTACAACTATTTGAGATGTGGTTTAGAGATGAGATGCCACAATTCAACAGAGAACAAAATTAGCAATGCAGAACTGCTAAATGCTTAAACTAAATTCACGAATTCATGAAACAAGTCCCATGAGTACATCGACTTAGTAAATGGAATTAACTCTAATACTTCTAACTTTTAATTTGCTAAGATGAATTTTACAAGATTTTTGTACTCGATGAGGTCTAGTTTGACAGAAAACTATACAATATCAATAAAGCTTTCTAAAACATAAATTAGAACGGCTTTACTTTAAACTGTACCAAATCTGGATCTTTAGATCTGTGCATAAAGACATGATTCTGCATTTACTTATTTCTGTGAGTGTTATTAGCATAGACCGTCGTGTACTTACTTATCAAATTGTCTTTTTCCAACAGTTTAATTTTCTTAAACTTCTTTCTTGCAGATATTCAGTAGCTGTTTTTACATTACATCGACCGCAATATTTCTTCAGAGGTGAGTATTAATATTATCAATCAGTTCGCTCATTCCCCTGACTCTAGTCCCTCAGAAACACGAATATTGTTTTAATGTGCTTAATGAATTTTACTAATTTTCATTAATAATCATTTCTGCCAGACGGTATTAATTTTGTCATATTTTAACCGTGCGGAAATAATATATGTAACTTTGCCTATAAAGAAAATTGTGTCTAGAGTAAATGAAAGAAAGATTAGAACTTTCCATTTCTTGAATTTCATTGTAAGTATTTGCTAAGAGCTTTCGCAACAATGTCAAAACGAGTTCTAAGACTTTTTTCGAGAGAATCTTCGATTTTGCTCAATATTGAAAGGGAAACTTTTAATTAGGACTGCGCCATTATAAGTCATCCTCAATTGTCTTAGCGAAGAATGGTTTCTTCTTGTGCCTTTGAATAGCGAGGCTTTAATTGAGGTGAGAACTTAAAGTTGAGATGGCCAGGAAGATTGGATAAATAATGATTCTCACTGTTTGTGAGACTTCCGAGCAATGTTTCATTTCACCCTTGACTTTCACATATGATGAAGGATTTGTCATGACAGAAATTTCAGCTGGCTTGAGGTGAGCTTGGAGTAGGCTCAAGGCGGGTGGCTTGGCGGGTAAGGAAGTTCAGGAGCTAAACTTGCGTTAAGGACGAGACAGTGTCTCGTCTATGAGACACTGAAGAGCACGAATGGTTAACAAGATATATTTGAACACCAAAATCTCTGAAAAGGTTACACCGGATTTCCTCGGTTAGCGTCGGTTCTCAGCACGCGCTTCTTCATCGTCCCCAATTCAGTGATGACGCATCCGTATCCCAATTCTTACTGTATGGTTGGAACTCGGAAAACAGAATAGAAACTTCTAATAATAGCTCTTTTATGACCACGTGGGAAAATGGCTTTTTCCAGGTCGTATTGATGATCTATAAATTGCTGTCGACCATGAACATAACATTTACAATTTTCAACAAATCCTTCAAAAATTTTATTTTCTCTATTGTGCCTTTGAGTCCAAGCTGAGACAAATAACTCATGCATTCATCCGCGTACTGCCGTTTCAAAGCAAACTGAATCAGAGTCAAACATAAACCTTTTTGGACCTTTCGTCTAAGAATTTTGCCTAGAAAGTACTGATGAAACATATGAATGAATGTTAGTTTGAATCAAATTAATTTTACTTGTTTTATCAGATGTAATCGTGACTCGATACCAGATAGCAAGGCTGATGTCAATCATAGGGTTAGGGTCAACAGTAAACGGGAGCTCATACTTTAGAATCTGAAACTGTCCTTGGCCAGAATGAAAATTGACCTACTTATGAGGACTCACAGAGCAACGTCTCTCGGTTCGGGTATTTCTTGTAGGTGACGTACCACAGGAAATAGCGTCACACAAGGTTGGCTATGACGCCAGCAAGAGTTGGGGGTGGCGGACTAAACGCGGGAGAACCCGATTCAGTGGTTCATCGACCTAGGCCGCCACGTGGAGTGTTTTGGTTGCCAGATGCTTTCCGAAGACCTTATGAAAGTGCGTACACCACTTCCCCGCTTGACCCATTTTCTCTCCTTTAAAAGAGTTGGCAACCCGACTTGCAATTTCAGAGAAACCTAGCTTTTCTCAGTTCCTCTAAAAAAACTAAGGTTATGACGACAGCACAATTTGCCTATGTTACAGCAGGTTACGCACTTTACTCTCATTTTATTCAAACGACTGTCCTGCAACTCTAAATTACCTTTAACCTTTATTCTCTTAATTAATATAAATGCTACGGTGCATTTAGAAATTAAATTAATCAAAATACTATGCCTGGGTACGAAATTCATAGAAATCTTCAGCTCAGTTGAGTGTTGAGTTGCCTCTGACAAATAAAATTAAGTTAGTGTAAAAATACAATGCATGTTATTAAGACTTACTACCTTTAGTCAAATAACAATCATCATTCGCTATATGAATAATGATGCAAGATTTGTGAATGAAATTTTTTGGCGATGACACGTGGGTCTATTGATTTTTCGTGGTTAATGGAGAATATCCCCGCAAAAAGCTTGGGATGGTCACACACTTCTACTCGAACGCATTTACGCACATTCTCTCAATGAATGAATCAGGTAGTGAATGACAAGGGGGCTAAAGGATTCAGGCCACGCAAGCTTTCTTGATCGTTCAATGAATTGAGCGTCGAGCTCCATAACTGGATTGCAGTTAGTGCAGACTGAAGACTACTAGCACTGATGATTTAGCCATGACATATTGGCAAGAATTATAAGTTTTGATGTCTTTCTTTTGAAGAGATATGTACACTCTAGCTCTTCTAAGGGTATTTAATTGACATAGTCTAAATCAAAATTAAATGTCTATCCTCGCCGCAAATAATTGAAACTAGCAGTGAAACGTCGACTCTTGTACTTGCACTTGCAAATTTTACCCGCTTTGCATAAGTTTAATGCTTGTTTATTTTGACGACGGTCAATCATCGAGGTCAGGGGTAAGCGCCTTTGACACTTTTTGACATATGTTTTCTCTCCATTTCCCCCGGAATGCTTAGACATGTTTTGTGGAATCATTTCCCTCCATTTTATCAAAGATAAATGACCCAGGTCAAGGAGAAGGGTCGAGTCTCCTTATGGTGTAGAATTGAGCCCTTTAACTCTTGAAAATTTCAAGGTACGAACTGAGAGTGAATATGTGCTGTGATCACGTTGACTAACTGATAAGCATGCAGATATGTGTACCTCAATGAAAATCAGAAGAATGTATAATTTGCATTTGTTTCTAATATTTACAGGAATGCAGCACCTCATGTCGCACATCGGCTAATTTTTCTGCTCCTTACACATCTGAATGTTTGCCATCTGAATCTGTTTTTTTAATTTATTTAAAAGTTGTCTATATTTTTCATTTGATTGGATTTGGTATTTTTATTCCAACATATTGTTCGCTTGCAACATTGGTAAATTTAGCTCGGCTATCGAAGATTGATCATCATAGTTTCCAAATGTTGTCCATAAAAGCTGCTGGACACTGCCCAAGATTAGCTTGAAACACTCTTGTGCGTGTGACAGCGGCTATTTTGGTTCAACAGAGGCATCATGGACACCTCTCTCAAATGGATTGTCTTCCGAAGTGCAAGATGAGTATGCTTAATGGTCATCCAATTGGGCTTAGCTTTCGCTCATGTGGATTAGCATAAGGCTGACTTTGTTAATTATGATTCACTACTGCAATTAAATCAGTTGCGACATTTTATACTCTTACTGGTTTATGTTTCAGTATATATTTAAGGATAAGGATAAGGAGGAGTGGAAGGAAAGGAAAGTCTTTTCTTGCACTTTTTAATTGACATACCCATATGCGAATCAAGTTTATGCAGGGAGAGAAGGGAACTACCCATTAGGCCTGGGAATGGTGCCCAGAGAGGAAGGGAAAAACCCCCGAAGAGTAAACCCCCCCTCCCCCTTGTTTCAGTATATATTTAATTACTAGTCAAAACACTATTGCATACAACTTTATACCTTTTAACGTACTACCTAATTATATATTTAGTTATCTACAAATTGTTCAATTTTGCACCTAATAAATGTAGTCAGAGTTCAGTAAGAAATTATTGGAATTAATTAATTTGACTATCTTCTTGCCATTAAAGTCATTTATTGTTAAAAATCATATCTGACTTCAAGGACGTGTATTAGATTTTTTTAGTTACTTTGGATTCTACAGTGTGGTAATAATAAAAACTGTACCCTAAAAAGTAAATAAATAAACGTGTTATGTCAGAAACGATGCCTCATCTCTTGCTTTATAACATACATGGTAACAGTCCAAACTTATTAAAAACGATTGCTCAACAAATAAAATTGTTATCAAACGAAAAATCTTATTTTCTCCAATCTCACTGATTCTGAGTTATTCGTATTTTCACAAGGTAAAGTCAATTAAATTTCCAAGTACCAATACATATTCCTGGCAGAATTACAAATACACAAATAGTCGTGTAATTAGTTTGTTCGTTGAAAATATATTATAGTAAATGCCATTTTAAACATTGATACTGAAATTTTCTCCAGGAGGAGGAAAGTCGGGTGACGCTACCCAACGAGGGAATGTTGAATGAAATGTTTGTTCATAGAATTCCCCGGATTTCTCCGTTCTCTGTCGTCGGGTTTGTTTTCCCACATAGATTGGTGCCGTACTCCAGATCCCCTCTTGTATTATTCCGTGGACTGCGACTGGAGCAGAAGGATCGAAAAACTTTGAGACGCAATTCTCCAACCACAATCTTTCCTGGACAAACAAATTTTATTTTTTCCGGTCAGTCGTCAACAATGGCTACACAACCAAATGGAAATGGATCCCTGTGCCGTCAAAACTATAATCAAGAATGTGAAGGATTAATAAATAAGCAGATCAACATGGAACTCTACGCGTCATACGTCTACTTATCTCTGGTATGTCACAAAAGTCAACTTAACTAACCAATAATTTTCTCTATTCATAAACTTATCAAATCATATGCTGTCTAGTTTTAAAGTTTTGGCTAATTCTTGAATTTGAGTATTTATGAAAGAACTCTCAGTGTGTACATCAATGTGCATGCTATTACGTATCACATCCTGCATACATGGCAAGAGTGCGAAAAAAACTGAGCAACATGCAGTTTGTACTTGCAGTTGGCATTTACTGCGTATTAGCAAAGTGGTGTCTCAACGTATATTACCTTGACTTCCGTTCGTAAACATGTGCGCATTGCAAAGATTAGGTCCATATTTGGAGTACTCTCATTCATAGAAGTCAAACTCTTGCAAAAAGTATTCTTTGTTATGTAGAGCTGAGAAAGTATCGTTCGTGCAACTTTTGTTATTACAAGTCACTTTTTCTTTCGAAAACTAATGGCATACATCTTGATCTCTCGACAATGCTAATGTGCTTTGATAGATTCTTGTCTGTATTTTAATAACTTTCTGTACAAATTCTAATCTAATGCTGAATTGGTGGAGATATAATTGAGTATTAAATAATTTCAGTCCTACTACTTTGATCGTGAAGACGTTGCCTTGCCTCACTTCCACGATTATTTCAAGAAGAATTCAGATGAGGAGCGTGAACATGCTCAGATGTTTATGAAGTATCAGAATAAGCGCGGTGGGCGCGTCGTTTTGCAGCCAGTTGCGAAACCCACGCGGGATGAATGGGACGGGCCACTCGAAGCTATTACTGCTGCTCTGGAACTGGAGAAAACGGTTAACCAGGTACTTTGAAAATATAAAAATGATTTTCAGTTTTTATACTGGTTTAATGAATATAATTTTAAATTTAGATGCTCCTGGATCTTCACGGCGTCGCTTCTCGGAATACCGATCCTCATCTTTGTGATTTTTTGGAAACCCATTTCTTGGAAGAGCAGGTGAAATCTATCAAGGAGCTCTCGGATCACATTACCAATTTGAAACGTGTTGGGACGGGTTTGGGAGAGTATATCTTCGATAAGAATTTGTAGAAGTACTAACTATAAATGTGACACATGGTTGTTTTAAATTTTCGGCTAAAATAAAGAATCCTTAAATAAAGAATCTGATCGTAGATACATGTTCTCAGTCCTGCCTAGATTTATTACATTACAATCATCAACATAAAAAGAATCGTTATCTTCGGTTTACCTCCTCTGCATGCTGAGCCGGGGTTAGATGAGATTCAGTTGGTTTCAGCTTTTTTAAACTTTTTAATTTTAATATAAAGATACGAGAGTTGTTACCGTTTTTAACCTCCAAACAATATTAACTTTATAAAGTACTAGTCTAAAATTCCATGAGCAAGAATGAACGAAATCTGAACAAATGAGAGACAAGTAGGAAAAGACAAAACGAGAATGAAGGAGAACATGGCATAAGCATAAGCATAAGAGTGCATTGCATTGCACATGAATTAATCCAATTAGCCCAGGGTTGCATTCCAAGGCAGGGTCGGTCAGGACTGGACTGGCCTTATCTTTATCCCTTCCATTTCCAGGAATTTTATTACGTTTACTATGAATTACATGAATGGGGATTAAAACGGTAAAAGTTGTGACTAGATTTGCATTTCTGGGATCAATAGTAAATTCCTTACCACTCATAACCATAGCCGTAAGCCTAATAGTCTATCCAAGCCATTCCATTGCCATCAAATCTTTCGTTGTATCTCCACAGCGCTTGGTCCGATTTTGGAAATTCAAACATTCACGGAATCAGAAAAAGTAGCCGGATATTAGCGGCATGTAGGTCAAGGGTTATATCGAATTAATTAATCGTTAATTAATTTATGCAAAACAACATTAGTTTCAATATTTGCCCAATTTCATGTAATAAATATTTCATAAAAATTAAGAATCTAAATAGAACCGTTCAATAAAACATCAGTGAATATTAAATATACCCGCTCGATGTTAAAGTACCTTAACCTTAAATAACATTAAACAATTTAACGTACTTTTTGACATCGTTTGGCCTGAAAGCGTCGAAATAGGCAAATTTTTATGAATTCTATATAGAAATGTTACCAGCGCCGGATATTTATTATTATCAGTATCATTTAATCATTTTTAGCGCATGCCGTGACTTTGAAAAATCTATTGTGCATTGGGATATTTTTTGTTCAATTGTCAAAGTTATGAAATTAAGCAAGTTCAATTCAATTCTTATATCAGTTCCAGAAAAAGAATTCATTCAACGTCATCAGATGGCGAACCTCTTCCAATATGAGGTTTGCGTGAGATTCATTTCGGAACCCGGTTTTGGTTTTTACATTTCCCGTCTGTCGAACGAAACGCCTTACTTTTATAGTGATAAGACCCTGTGAAAGGATTCTTGTTAAAAAATGTAGTTGATAATATGTATGCCTAACAAAATTTAATCTAACTATTAATATTGAGCGCTATCTAGATTATTATAATTAATTTTATTCTGTCTAGACTAGCCGCTAATAACGTGGCAGTGATTGTCATTGAATAATTATGATTTTTCTCGCTCTACAAATTCAATTAAATTTGATTCATTTGTTCTTTACACTCTGACTTTACGTGGAATTCGAAATAGTTTACCAGTCGCTAGTCTCTTTATTTCCTTCGTAATCAATGCATCTATAATTGCATAAAAATGTTCTAGTCAAAGCTTAAAAATATGACAGTTGCGTTAACCCCGTCAATATCGCTTTTCAAATTAAAGTAATCACCAACATCATTTCTATAATACTTGAGTAATTATTACTTGGATTAAGTATTCAAATTGAAAATGTAATGTCGACCTTCTATTAAATTATACTAGCAGTTGGTTAGTTGCTGGCATTTGTGAATTAATTTAGCACGTTTTTAATAAGGGCAGCTGAGACGATTGCTGTATTTGAAGCAAAGTGAGAGGAAGAAATGCGAGGCGCGAGAGAGATGTGGGTGTTATCATTTAAAAGTATAATTATGCTATTTATCTCGGTCGAGTTTTTATCACCGGAAATTATTTTAGAATCTGAAAGGCATTAATTGTGAATGTGGTTGGAAAGTGTGGATTGTACATGGATTCATGGATGATGACAACTGAGAATTTTTCTCTGTTTAGGTGCCTGATATACAGGTAGCATGGATTATGTACTCGAGAAAAAAAGAGTTGAGTTTGCATGAGAAAAGAAAGGAGTTCAGAGTGATTATTGCACTCAATGAGAATAAAAAACTGGCTGACACTTAATTAAGTAAGGAAAAGAAAGTTAATGCTAAGTGACTGCCAGAATGAAAACAAGTTTCTCCATATAATCTGCCTTTGAGTTTCACTTTTCTTTCTTTCTCTAGGAGCTACTATGTACATGGGAGCACAATTGCTACCGTTGTCACTTTGAAGGCTGAGGAAAAAACTTAATTATGAATGTCAATAATATTTTAATTAAAATTTCGGAAGCCAGAGGAGTGAGGGGAAAGGGAAAGAAGAAAATTAAAAGAACTCCCCATCATTAATGCATATATGAAGTATAAGTAGAGTCACGTTCATTAAGACGACACAAATATTTTATCGCGATCTAAGAAGTATATCTGTCTACATCGTTCACTCGCTTTCCCTTTCCCCGTTTACCTAGTACAAAAATTTCACTTCCTTCTTCATTTCCTCTTGAATGTTCCCCAAGCGGTCTATTCGCTTTTAATTAACACCACAGGAGAACAGAGGAGATCGAAAAAATAATTCGCACAATTCGCTCTGCCTATGTTTCTTAGTTTTGAAAACTCAGACTGAGCTCCTTCATTTCCTCCACTCAACTCGCTTCCTCCCTTCCACATCATTTATTTACTGAAATTAATTCAACCGATACCTAAACACAACCTCCTTCCTAACCAATTCACCCGGTTCTTGGACACTGCGGGAGGTATAGTTGTGATTGTGGAGGATCGATCAGAACATAATTGCCCCCATCCTGCTAAATCTGATTTTGATCAAAGAGATCGACATCCCTAACAGTTCCTGATACGGGCCTCTTAGTCAGTTCTATCCTAGCCACCTTTGGGTCCAAAACATAAGGGCTCCAATTTAAATCATTTTTATAAAACTCCATATCTCTTTCACACTTCATAAATAGCTTATTTCTTATTACAACATATTCTCTCTCTCTACCATTGCATTATTGTTCTATTTTAATATTATTATCAAAATCATAAAGCACAAATGAACAGATCGACAGAAATTAATTAATGTGTTCGAGTCATTGAATTTTTCGACTTGAGGTCCGACTAATCTAAGTCATTAGAGTCCAAGAGTTTTATTTCATTTCTAATATTTCAATGTAATTCATTGGGTTATTCAAGTGACGACCGCATGTGCATAACATGAAATTACAATAATTGGTTACAACGCCGAGTAAAATTCGCAAAACATTAATAAGGCATTTATTTCAACAAATTAACCTATCAAATTAGTGTGACTTTGCAAATTAACATAAAACGAAAATTCTGATATGACTATTTAAATTGGTATAAATTCTATTTGAACCCGTCATCGTCTGGGTGGCTCCATGGTAGTTTGTCTAGTATAAAAAAGTTGCTACTTGTCATACTATTATCAGAGATTGGAACTGTTGTATTTGGTCCAAAAGGGTGAGGTAGAAACAGTGGAAGAGAAACTAGCAAGTGCGAGGATTCAAAGAGTCACAGTTGAGAATTTTAATTAGTTTTGTGTCACTTTCGAATGCGAACCATCTGCCGAGGCGATTATTATTATAAACTTAACAATCTGCATCCCCTCTCATATCTATACAAAATCCTGAGCTCAGTAATTACAAATAAATTCTCTTATTAATGCAGAACTCCTGTTCTGTCACAGGATGGGACGGTAAGACTCTTTTGTGAAGATGCCAGGGAAGGGAGAGATACAAAAAGCCACGGAAACTTTAGCACCTAATTAAAACAGGAAAGCGCCATTTCTGCCTAACTTTGCTTAGAGGTTGTCATATTAATAAGTTGGTCTCAAGGCGGCCACACCTTAATTATTGAGATTCCTCGCCTTTCTCAGTCATCTGTCTTCCTGAATTCATCTGTCTTTTCCAACCAAAGCGTCCAAATAATGTTATCCTTTGCAAATATCTCCACTCACAGACCCTCTCCAATCAACATTTCTTGAATAAACATGTCTATTTTGTGCTCTTTATGCAAATCACTCTTTACTCATTCAATTTGTTCATTCAAACTCAGGGCAAACCTGAATATTCTCTCAGGAAAAGTTAAAGTAGTAAAAGTCAAGTATGAAACTAAGGCTAACTTTCTTCGTTTAAAATACAATGCGGTGTAGGAATTGCTCTCGGTAAATCTCTGAATGTGCTAGGGAATAATGACCATTGCAATGATCCTCCCAGTCCGATATGACCTGTCTTACCTTTTCTTCCGCTTCACAGCATTAGTCCTTTCCTTCAAGGATATGTACAACATGGAACTGTAATTGGCCCCTAAGTGTTGTATAGATAAGACTTAAGTGCCTAGTAAGATCGGAGGAAGGAAGGAAGAGAAAGCAAGCGGAAGAGTAAATGATACACAAACACTTTTCCCAAGCCTTGCTAATCATTCGAGAAGAAAGAAGTTCCACCTTCAAGATACTTATTTCTAGTTCAACTGGAGCTCTTCTGTCGCAAGGCGCGTAAATTCTCAACTTGCACCCGACTACTAAGTCTTCTAATAATTATGGACATAAAGAAGTAATGCTGTCAAAAATAAATTCAACTTATTTCCAATGATGCCTTGTTCCTAGTTCCCTTCACAATTAAGACTGTCGGTAGATTCATTTGAAAACTAAAATTTTATATAAGAGAATCTTGGAATCGAAACTCAATCCAAATGTCAAAATTAGTCAAACAAATGGGTAGAATTTGTATAATTTTGAGGCTAACCCTAACCCCCTCCAGAAGCCAAGAGAGAGGGATTCTCATACCCATAGTTTTTAGCTACTTAACGCTCGAATTGAAACAGGGCGATGGAAGTCCATCCGTGCCAAGGATTATTATCACTGCTCTCTTGGCTTTCGTATTTGAGTCCCTTGAGCACTGAGCAGTCCTTTTCCCTTCAACGTTCATTCATCGCGTTAGGGCTGATCTTTATGGTATGGTGAGGATGGGGAATAGGGAAAGTTCTTTGGCGAAAAGCTTTTCTTGCACGGGATTCCTCATCTACATATCTCAATGCAAGTCACGCAATGTTCTACATCAATGAGCGTCAATATTTGCTCCAATTCCAATTCATTTGGATTGACTCTCCTTCCAATCCGAACTTCCTTACTTTCATCTCCTTTCCTTCTCATAAGTTCACAATTAATTCTTTATAACCATTCTTCATAATGCTCTGGCCTCTGTCCCTATGAAAATCAATCTAATAAGCTGCATTAAATTTACATGATCGGGAAACAATGTCCTCGGATTGGTTCAACCTCTCCCACACCCGAGACACATTGTTTGCCCAGGCCACACGCCCTGTCCATCACTTCTGAACCGGTTCAATCCCGGGGGAATTGTTCTCATTTAAAATGGTCAACTAAGGGTTTTAGTTATTCACACAACTGATTGCATTTGACGAACTAGGATTAGGTTTTCCTCCATCGGGCTTTTGCTCTGATAACTTCTAAAATTAGCACACGAAAATAAATCGATTAGTTTGAACGTTAAAGGACGAATTTGGAATTGTTCTCATTTAAAATGGTCAACTAAGGGTTTTAGTTATTCCCACAACTGATTGCATTTGACGAACTAGGATTAGGTTTTCCTCCATCGGGCTTTTGCTCTGATAACTTCTAAAATTAACACACGAAAATAAATCGATTAGTTTGAACGTTAAAGGACGAATTTGGGAAAAAGTAATTTTTATTGCAGAGAAAATCCCGACACCACAGCCAAGACTGTTTCCGCCTTCCAACAACTTTTCTTATTGGAGAAAAACCTTAAAATGATTACAGAGTAGTCGTGCAAGTTTGAGAGTTTGATCGAATGGAAGCCATAAATTGTGACCAGAAGTTAGTTTTACTAATGTTGGTCGAGTGATTCCAACTTAAAGACTTGGCAACTCTAACATGTTTACAAGGAGAAGCGTGAAAATCCAATAAAGAATATTGGCAAGGTGGAAAAGCGAATTTTTCAAAAGAAGGAACAATGTTTTGAGATAGTACATTGATATGAACACAGGAATAGACACAATAGTATTTTATTAAGTTAGTTGATGCAAACACGTTGGAGTGGATTAAGGTTGTGATTAGAAACAATGGACAGAACCCTTGAGATTAGCTTGAAATGAGTTAGTGACTACTACACGTTTATATGGCTGTTGGTTGACTTGTATGTACAAAAGACGCAAGCGCTGGGAAATCAGAGTATTTAGCTCAAAAGTGAGTCCAACTTTGTAACAGTTAGGGTAAAAGATTCAACTGCTCCGGTAGGTTTCCTCTGTGATGCCACTTTCGTTCTCGTGTGCTTCCCTTTGTGTGTGTGTGTTCCAAAGCGGGTAACTTACTCTTTCACCGGTTATCACTTTTCCCCACCGACCGACCGTTTGTTCTTTGAATGGAAACGTAAGTAAAATTAAGAGTTCATTTTATCCAACAAAAGAAGAAATATAAACTTGAACTAAGTTTTTTAAAAACTATACTTAATTGGACAGAAAATCAGCTGCTTAATTTTACAAAATATAGATAGTTTTCATTTGTAAGGAATTGAGAGCGGTTTGTTATAAAGTAATTAGTGTGTGACCATTTGAGTTTGTTGGGAAGGAGTTGCGTGACAAGGGCGATTTAAATGGTCGGAGAACTAATTAATAGGAGAGGGGTAACAGAGAGTGGAGTTGGAAAGAGAGAAATGGATGAAGGGAGGCTTATTAGTTAGGTTTTAGTGAAGTGCGGGTGTGTATTGGATGGATGGTGTGTGTTGGGAATAACTGGATATAACTAATCAAGACTTTCTATAAAATGTCTAATTTGAAGAGAGAGGGAAAGTAGACGGTAGTAGTAGCGGAGGGTGTATTGGAGTTGAGGAACAACGTTGAGCTAGTAGCAAGGGAACTAAAATGTTCTCAAATCCAATCTCATAATGGATTCTCCTGGCGTCTAACACTGATTGCATGTCATTAGTGGCCGATTCTCTTTTCCTCCTTCTGATTATTTTACTGTACCCTCATCTCTCCTTAAAATCCGCCTAGGATGGAACGCTCTTTCTATACTCTATTACTTGCTCCTAGTCTTATAGCAAATAGAAGACTCTGTGGAAAAAGAAGAATTTTATTACTACTCCAACTGTTCCACCACCAAATTCTACCCCAACTCAAGGCTTTCTTAATATTTTCACACCCAAATTTTATACTGTCCTGATTTTCACATTGAAAGAGAAATCTCAATCCACATTCAATTAATGTCTTCATTTGTTGGACTTTCTTCCCTGTCTTTCCTTTACCTCAAACCCATCTTCATTATTTCTTACATCATATCACAGTACTAATCTTTAACATTTTTTATTATTTGATTCATGTCTGTCAGTTGTTCGCTTGCAACAACTACTCGAGAAATTAGATTACAACGAGCGAACATGTTTATTTGCATGTCATTTCAAAACTATGACTAAAATTGCAAAATGTTTCACGTGACATTTAAAAATTTTTGTTTTCCAAATCACAAAACAAATGTACTAATTTACTATCAAGTCGAGTGACATATAAAAAGTGAATCTAATTGGAATCCTGCCATTTTCTGCACAGTTCTAGTAGATTGGATGTGAATTATCTGTCAAAGGTTAAACACGTTGATTCAAGTGCGTTACTAAAGTAAGTACAAAACTACTCATTTGGCTTGTAACGATTAGTATCGCCGACTGACCGAATATCAGTAAAAGGAAGCATCAAGACTGGTGAATTAGTTTATGTTTCCGAAGTTTTGATGGAACGTCGTAGAGGCGGAACAGATAAAGAGTTGAATTTATTATTTGATATCTGAGCCGAGAATAAGCTTTTCTTCGAATGGAGCATAATTTTAATGATGGCTCGTTGATATGGATATTTTAATGATTGTCAATTTTCCATTTGCCCCTGGCCCTTGCCTCAGATCCTTATTTACAAAATGATGGGACGAGTGGACACAGCATCTCGTTATATTTCCCCTGCTTTTCACAAAACAGAGGGTCCGTCTATTTCTTATTATTCCTTTTCTTCGTAAACTAACAAACATCATTAGAGAAAGCATACAGAAAACGCCCCTCAAAAACATGGCTCGTGCACGTGAAATCCAAAATATTGTCTAGTTATGTACCTTGTCCGATCTCGTTTCCAAGAAAGACTTTTTCTACTGTCCTATTTTGTTTCTCTCAAATGGGTACGAGAAAACATTCTCTAACTGTGAATTCAAATGTTTGATCCAGTCAAACGGAATATGACGACAGAGCCATTACCTGTAATGAAGGGTTGTAGCGTAGTAGTGAATTGAATTTTTTCGAGCTGTTTACCGGTAGCAATTATTCCATATGTCAAGTCATGAATGACTGTTGGACAAAGCTGTATGGTTCTATAAAATCTAATTTAAAACGAATTTACTTTGGCAATTGGCTGCCCTCTTATTCTATTCAAATATTTGTAATTGTTTGCTCATTCCATAAAAACGAGACCACAACAGGTCAACAGCAATTACGTTATAATATATAGTGAGAGCATTATGGCTGAAATCTTTTGATTTACCCTGTTAAAGGTAAACTCGAAACATAGAACGAAATCCATGTTCAGATTTATTTTTGAATCAAATACTACATGTAAAATTCTAGCTCAATTATTTACACATAATTTCCTGCTATAGTATTTGCCAGTTATTCATCAAGGCGGAAGTGTAGGAAATAGTTTATAAAATTCATGAGCTGCATAATTATAGTAGAAGAATAGTGCGGAGAGAAAAGGTCTCTTTCCGGTAGTACAGACTAAGAATCTCCTGGAGGAGAAAGTCTTGGAGTGCGGTTAGTTAATGGGTTAGATGAGAAAGTGAGAATTTCTGCGGTAAAGACAACTTTAATTATTTATTTCGCAAAGTTGTTAAGGATGATACTCTTAATTATGATTCCATTTTGGAATAATTTATTTATGACTTTGTGCTGAGTCTATGGGTTCGAAGAGGAGGAACTACTTCTACTTCCTTCTCTTCCATTGTGGAAACAAAGTTTGGCGAGCCTTTTGTATCCCAAGACTTTTGTCCGCTCTTTTGTCCACAGATCTTAATTTCCATCCTAATTTGATAAGAACTTTATGTGATTCGTCTTCTTCATATACATTGGAATTCAAACAGAATAGAGCTTATGCCGACTACTTTTATTTAGAATTTTATTATTTTACGTTATATTTTATATTTTTATTTTATTCTTGCTCTTTGCTCCAATAATTTGGAAAAAGTTCTTTCAAATGTTTAACGACACAATCAGAGAGAGAGTTGAAAATTGGATTTAAGTATTGTAAAGCGGAGGTGTCAGGGTTTAGAATATATTGTGGGCTTTGAAGGTGACAGAGCCAAGTCGTTGAGACAGAGTAGTGAGAGGTAGTCGTGGTCGGCAAAGCTGCTGAATTTGTCTAAAATAAAATTGCTGTGGAGAATTGTCTGCGGGTCATTTCGATGAAAAACCGATTCCGGTTTTATCGGTAAGAAAGTGTAACAAGTTTGAGAAAATCCTGGCGCTGAGTCTAGTGTGTGCAAATCTTTGTGCCACGTCGACTCAATTATGATTTTATCGCGGACGAAATAGATGGGCAAGTTTCTTTTCTTTCCCTCCTCAGCTCGTGCCCCTCTGACTTTCTATTTCTCCACCAAGGAAGAAACTTTCACAACTTTCTTCTTCGTCTTCAGCCTTTTCCTTTACCTCCTTTCCACCACACACGTGAACCCTCCCTTATAGTACCACCATTGCCAACCACCGACAAAAATCAACAATTTTTAACGCTATTCAACGTTCAACTCAGATCTATTCCCAATACCTTTTCTCTTCTTCTCTTCTAGATTACAATCTCTATTGTACACAAAATGTCATTTTTGTGAAACCTTCAAAAAAGGCGTCCGAATTCCAATTTTATTCTCAAATCGATTACGTCGCTTACTCTTGGTCTTTGAGATTGCCCATTTTCTTGCTGTACAATTTATACAACGTCCCACTATTCAGCTATTCACCTCAACTGTCCACAAATCGCTCCCTCACTGAACGTCAAACCGCCTAATAGCATTACACGATCCCAACTCCTGACACTTCAAATCTCCATCCACTTGACATATTACAAAATCATTTTAGACTTATTTCCATCCTCGCATTATTTGATCAAATTCATCTCACACACTCTCGTCTATTTCAGGTGTTTGAAAATGATGAACCTAAAATCAGAGGGCCAAGGATCAGAGATGCAAAAAGAGTGTGCTGGTTGTGGGAAGAAGATTACTGACAGGTTCATTCCATCATAGTTTCCCTCTTTAATTCAAAATTCTACCCGCACTCTTCCACCATTATTACCACATAGTACAACTCAAATCTTAGCCATTTATTACTCTTTTAACTTTACTTAACTTCTCTCGAACATGCTAAAAACCTTGAGGCAACATATCATATTCCTCACTTTCACTCCCGTCCCTCCATTTCGTCTGAGCTTTCAAATTTAAGCATATAAATGAGCTCCTGACTAAATTGACAGATTTCTTTTGGAAGCATTGGAATTGTTTTGGCACGAGGATTGCCTCAAATGTGGTTGTTGTGATTGTCGTCTCGGAGAAGTGGGCTCAACGCTTTATACGAAGGCTAATCTTATTCTTTGCAAACGGGACTACCTCAGACTTTTTGGAAGCACTGGCTATTGCGCTGCTTGCTCAAAAGTCATTCCTGCATTTGAAATGGTCATGCGGGCTCGGAATAACGTTTACCATTTAGAATGTTTTGCTTGTCAACAGTGTAATCACAGGTGAGAACTTTTTATTCATTCAAATCCAGCTTGCTTACTGGCTTAGTATTTTTCTGTATTTCCCCACCATTTGACTTTCGGTAATTCAGATTGTTGACTTTACGACTGAGTTTTGTTGTGGAGTTTATACTAGAAGAAGGCTGTGATGATATACGAAATGGATTAGAATGGACAAAATTAAGCTGGTAGAGTTATGCCTAAGTATGTTTTTCTGAAAGAGGTTGAAGAAGGGCTGCATTATGATCATGTAGAGGGTGCATGCCCTGTTGTGGATAGATAGATGATTGGATCACTCATGGAAATTGTGGCTCCCATCAAGAGAAAAATTTAGTAGAAGAAAATTAAAATTGAAAATTTGATATTTATCATTTGATGAATCATGTAGGCTGAGTGAGAGCTAGTAGTAGTGATTTGGGCTGGTGGTGCACATTCAAGGTTCGGATTAAGTATGCATTATACTAACAGAGTGAGTCTATGAATCTATGAGAGCCGAAGGCATAAGGCCGAAGACTGGGATCTCTTTCAGGCTTAGGAAAAGGGGGAGCAGGACAATATATCAAAGCATCTGAACCATCGGACTACGACACGCGGTGGAGGTTCTGAGCACAGGACATAGTGGCAATTTATAGATCCCATCGTAGATCGGGCTAACACTAAGTCTACATGGCCCCTTTCGTTTTGGGCCTCGAGTAAACTATTAAACACTTTTCGGACTCCTCAACTAATACAATCATAGGACTATGTGATTGTGAACGCAGAGGGAACAATTTTGAGTGGACTCACATTTGACACGCGTTTCATACCTTAGGAGCTCCACGCTCCACACACGGTCTCTTGGTTTACTCAATAACTTGTTTTCACTTCTTTCACCAAATCGCTTTCTTGCGTGGAATCTACTAGCCAATTATGCACGCCAAGGCATATGTCAGCTGTGAAAGTTAGCAAGTCGCATAAGCTCAAACTTGACCCTTGTGCACAGGATGGGATTATAATAGAAGGGACGGCATACCCTTTGAATGGCCCATATGTCCAAATGAATAATGTGTCCGATGTATAAGAGGGGAATTTGGAGACTGGCAGTCAAGGTACTTTCTCTTTAACCTGAGATCTTGCGCTAAAGTTCAAGTCCTATTCCACACACACATTCCTTCTGAAAACTAAGAGGAAAGGACTGTGGTAGAGTCATTTATTGTGTGAGTCACTAAGGTTAAATGAAGTTACACCATCAATACATAGGCATGCCAAGTAACGGGAAAACGGACCATTGCTTGGGCACAAGGATGACTAATTTATTGCGGTATATTGTGGTGGTTGAATGGGAAGTGAACCATTAATTCTCTACTCGTCCGAAGCTAAATGCATGTATTGCGTTCTCAATGATCTGTGACTGTGACTGAGAGAACCAGCTAAAGCTCACTGGCTTCCTCGACCCAATACAGCTCCATGTCTGAGAACCAAAATGTCCTAACCCCACTATACACTAAACTAACCCATCTAATCCACATTAACATTACTCCATTTCAACCTAAAATCCCATTCAAACTTCCCTTATTCCCAAGCGCTCGTCATTAAATCTACAATCCAACTATCAATACACTTTTTCCCCTCTACCGCTAGGATTCTGCTTTTCAATTTTCTCTTGATCCAAACCAGTTCAAAAGTCGTTTTTGTCAACCTCTGTCATTTTATGCATTATAGTCGAATTACACCATATATGCAATTTTATAAAGATTAACAGTAGCCAACAGAATTTAAGTGTATTTCTAGTTAAGGTTTGATGATTTCGAGATATCACGCAATATACGAACCAATATTAAATAGTTCTAGTTCACTAGAAGTGTGTTCCCTGTGTGTAATTCATATCTTTAGTTGATTGAGCTACATGAAAATAATAAAATGTTATTAATTTCTATTTGTAGATTTTGTGTTGGAGATCGTTTTTACCTTTGTGAGAATCGCATCTTGTGCGAGTATGACTATGAAGAGAGAATGGTATTTGCTAATTTAAGCACAAGTGGAGGACCCAATGGACCTGTTAATGGACTGAAACAACAACAGCGGCAAGGGGGAGGAACTCACTTGCCTGTAAGTACTTTGCTGTCAGTTCTCAGCATGTCACAGCTACACAGCATATTTTTTCGTAATTAACTAAAGGAGAAACAAAATGTTTCTGTTGAATATAGATCACACAAAGTAGCAGTAGTAACCCGGTTCAGCTGTCCAATTCAAGAGCTCAACTACCTACTTGGACTTCTTGTTAATCATTTGACATCAACTCGCCCTTTCTGACCTTCAAGAACTGAGTGTAATTTTTATTCAATTAACTTTGGGGTCATTTTAATAATCTGTACGTCAAGTGAAATTCTTCCGTCAAATACGTCTGCGTATATGTTGTTGTTTGAGTCAATCCGAAAGACCGGTTGTTTAGAAATGTTTTATCATGTACAAGCACTTGCTCACCTCGCAGACGATTTAGTCCTTGCAGTGTTTTAATATCTTCTCACGTCCATTGAACAAGTGGAGAAACATTCCCAGCCTGGTGGCGTTGGTTAAACCCCGGAGACAAACTGTCATTAGGGCCGGAAATGAGATCAAATTCGATTCAGTGAAAGTGTTCTAGTTCAGTCAACGAATTTTTGTCCAACTCAATTAAATTAAACCTTTATCTCTACCACACTAATATTCTTATTTTATCTGGTTTAAGAGAACGTCTATTTTCTGTTAAATTGCTACTAGTCCATCTTTGTTTTATTTATTTATTATTTTGTTTTAATATTAGAATGAACTGGCGTAAATAATTATGTGTTAAATGTGTACGTGAGATTGGATGATCTTTCCCAGCTAAACGATTACTTTAAAATTAAATCAAGTCGTTCTGATTCCTGATCTGCATCACTGTAAAGACACAAGGGGTGCAGTAGTGATAACTTCCACCTGATGGATACAATCAAAAGCGTGCGTGTGTGCTACGAAAAATAAAATCAAGGTGTGTGTTTTATGTAAGTATTATCAGTAGTAAAACTCTGAGACTAAAAGTTTCACTAAGCCCCACACGGAGAAGTTAAGTTGAACTCGAAGGTGTTGAAAATATGTGGTGGGGTGAAAGTAAAATGTATGTAAAGTAGTAGTGAAGGTGCAAGGATGAGCGGATAGGATGCCATATGTGAGATGTAGATTGTTTCAAGCTAAACTTAAGTTAAGAATACGGGACTAGAATCAAGTTACATATGATCCAAGTGAAAGTGTGAGTCCAATCTCATTTGACTAGACGAGAAGGGCAGGAAGGTGCGTGAGAAGAAAATTTATGTTGGGTTGCTATACATATGACAGAGATGTCCATTGGTCTAGTTTCCTCCGCTGTTCCTCCAGAATCTCTAACCATGTATAAACGTAGAGAAGAAATCTTTGTATTCCAAGTGAATCAGAGTCTCAACTCGGGATTGGATTATGAATATTTGAGGAGACAATAGTGGTCAGTTAAATTTTATCTGAGTGTATCTATTCTTGGGCTACACATTATACCTTATCTGGAAAGAGCTCAGAGTCCCACGTTTCAGAAGAAGAAGAGCAAGTGGAATAGATGAATGAACTCATGAATAACTAGATACAAGTCTCACTAAAATTCTGTTGCTCTCCGCACAAATGTAAAGGAAAAGATATGATATTCATGAGAAATTTCGGACCGCTTTTTACTTTTCGGATTTATTACACCAAGGGGAAATTGGCTTCAAGTTGGAGATCTCCCTCTCCAAATAAATACTCATTCAAGCATTCGTACTGGGTTGAGTCCCTGGATGTCCAAAAACTGGAGGAAATACTGCCACTCTGAGATCTATGCACTTTCTCTAACAGCACGAGTCAACATGCAAGATTCCAACATTAGTGTATGGAAAACCACGACTTTTTCCTCGCAACAGGCAGGCAGGTAAACAGAAACATAAGACATGTCATGACTTAAACCAGAGAACCTTCTTCATCATCCATCCTTCCAACTTATTTCGGTGATACATGGACTAGTCACATAAGATCGATTAGGGGTGGTTGATGGCATAAATTGTTATTCAAGTTTTTGGCTACCCCTTTCATTCGATTGTTGTACATGAAATTTGGTGCGAAAGTTGGACATGACTTAATAGCCAACCTAACCAATTTATTCTCTTAAAACAAACACCCGTGCCTCTGTACTATTACATTTCCTCAAAAAGCCCCGCTACTTTTGTTTTCATTCTAAATTTCAATAAATTATATGATAAGTCGACTAATTAAGTAAACATTAATTGGTAGCTGATATCCTGAATAGAGTAGTTGGTAGCAGATGACTAACGTAAGTAATAATAAGTGTTGCTGCATGTTAATTGGCAGCAGTGAAAGTGCGGTGAACCAAGTCAGTAATTATAATTATTATTATAATAATGTTTATTATTCTTGTTGATGACATTCATGATGGTGAAAGCCAACTACATTACAATGAATAAAGAATAAGATAATTTGTGATATTTATTTTCGAAGGTATGTTGAATCCGAATTTGTGGATGAGAAGGACGTGGGGGTAAGGTGGTAAGGTTTCGAATGTAGGAAAGACGATTAATGTTGGATTACAGGAGGAAGACGTGTCAAAGAGCCTTTGACGGCGGATTGAGAGAAAACTGTGTATGGTAGGCAGAGTTATAATATGGGTATGAATAGGTATTCTTGGTATTTTTTCCGTGAGACTGTGTGAAGGTAGGGATTGGTTGTGAGAGAATGGAAGAGTGCTGATTGTGTGGATTAGTGGATGATGATGATGATGGAGTGCGGGCGTAGAGTTAAGGGGGACGGACAATCGAAGGAAGGAGGGTAAGAGGAGACTGAGTATAAATGAACATCACACTAACTGCCAAAAAGATAAGAGAGCAAAACCTATTATGAAAGGGGTTTTCTAATAAAAATGACCGCACATAAGATTCCTTAACCAGATATGGATGGAGAAAGAAACTTGGGGAAATTGAGAGCAGCAGGCTATTTTTTGGGGTATTCAATCATAAAAAGGACTGAACCCATTCTATTCAGACGACTTTATCTATAACTTCACATTTGAAATTCTATCATGGATGTAATAATTCATGAGAAAGTTTTGGTTTATTCCCACAAAACCAAAAACAGGAATCAGAGAAAGACGTGAAATTTTGCTCTTGTGCTTCCCTCGTATCTTTTTCCCTTCCCCTGTCTGCATCCTTTCTTTCGTTTTTACTGCCTTCTTTTACCCTGGTAAAGGAAATGACTGGATTTAGGAAATGACCAATGGAGTCTGAATGGAAGAGGAAGATCATTCAAGACAATTCCAGTTGTGGTAACTTTTTATGTCAGTCTCAAATTTTGTAGATTTCTAGAGCTGGTTTCAGTCAAACTATATGACATGGGTTCTACAGTGACTGACCGTAAGGGAAAAATAGGACTCCGTTATCGCGCTACGATTCTCAGTCTCATATTGTTATTGCTTATGATGTTATTCAGTTTATATGAGAGAAATTCGGGCCCGAATCTATTTGGCTTAATCTTCTAGTGACTTTCTTTCTTTCCTCTTTTAGTCAAACTGGAATGGAATTGCGAGAATCATCACCAAATACTCTAAACTCAATCTTTTCCTCAAATCACACTGACTTTGTACAAGGAGGAATCCCATAACAAGCGGGACCAGGCATTTTATCTGTCAAATCAGTTTGCATTGTTGCGACCAGTATTGCTGATCATATCACATATCCCCAAAAGATCCGGAAATATGCTCTACTGTAACGTAGCAGAGATTTTGATAAACTCAATTTTAATTGTACTTTTTAGCTTCATTTTACATATGAAGAAAATATGTACAGTTTTAGCCTGCTAATACTAATCAATTTTGGAAGATATATTTCTCATTACTAATATATAATTATTATTCAATCATGCTCAGTGCTTATTGCAGCATGATCTGATCTGAATTTGAAAAGAATAGTTCTCTCCTTAATTTTTGTCACGATCATGGAAATAAATAAGTTCAATTTAATCCAAACTAAGTTTTAGTAGAAAATTAGCCAAATGGTGTGAAATGAAAAGAGTAATTATTAGAAGTAGTTTTGAGTTGGAAGACAAGGGAAAGCGGACAAAGCTTTCGCTTTTGTAATTGTATTGAGAATGGGAGGATTAATTTGGAATGAAGAAGGGTTGGGTAGGAATAGATGGGTTGTAGGATTATGATTATGAGTTGGTTGATGGTGTTTGGACACTGAGTTGAAATTTTGTCTTTTTGGCCCTCCTCTGACTTGTTGGCTATGGAATTAGACGGGTGTCGAGGCTGAATGAAGCCTTGGTTTTGCCAGGCAGTTAGGTTTGGCGGACGGGGAGTCGGAACAGGAATGTCAGTTCTATGCTGGAGATAAGATCATAATTGAATGGTTGAAGCGACTGGAGGATGATTTGCACAGGATGGAATACAGTCCTCGCCTGGATCACTGGCAGACTTCCCTTGCGGTTATAATGTGACCGCATGAAAAGACTCCCGCTCGACTATCTGATATCGCTTATGCCATATTATCCTCTGCCTCATATATTACCAACCAACCCAAGCTCTTCACAATTGCCTCTCTAATCTAAACTGGCTCCCTCATTGTGAGCGCCTTTTCAACTGTACATGAGATTAACTTTATAATTTTCTCAGTTGAATAACTAGTCGTCACTCCAAATCTCAATTTCCTAAATCGCACTCGACTTGATGAACTTTCCGCCGCTTCGGACTCTCTCACCAATACTCCGACCCATTTAAATACCCCCTTCTCAAATCCTTCTGAATCGTGTGCTGAAAATAATGGAAAGAAAGGAATTGTCATTTTATGCTTCATCGAACACTTAAATCGCTTTCAAATAAAACTTTCTCTTCCCGCAGCTTCTAACTCTAAAGTCAACAAATGCTTCTTCAACCCAAATTTACTCTTTATTTATAATTTCAATATTTGAACAAGATAACGTCTCGATCTCGGCTTGATAATATAATCGAATCCAAGCCATTTGCTATTCATTAATAGGTTTGGTAATTTTTAATTATTCAAGAGTATTTTATTCTGTATCGTTGAGGTCATCCTTGCTAAGATTCCTAATAAATTTGGTTTTCTGTCAAGTTCTGCCCAAAATAATTTGTTTATCAAAATGTTTATAAATACATGCAATTAGGAGAGATTGAGTGAAGAAAGCCTGGTGATTTAGTCCCATGAGGAGAAACTGCCTAGTAAATAGTAGAGTGCGGCTATATCCTTCATAATGTTATATAGTACAGTTACAGTGGGGAACTGGATATGCTCAGGAGTAGGCTTGGATAGGGATATTAATTTGACTTTTGTTCGTGAGGGAAGCGAATTAGGGTTCAATTAAAAATACTTTGAGAGTTGAGACTGTAAGAGAGACTAGGGAGTGGACTGGAATGGAGTTAAGCTGAATTGAAGAAAGGGTGCCGAAGGCATGACGGTTAAAAGGAGAAAGGAAGGAGAAAGCGAAGAGTAACATTATTATGTACTTGTCTTTCTTTTTAGTATTGAAATCACGCAAAAGCCAGTAAAAGACTTTTGAATTTGAGTTTAAATTGGATCTATCTATACAGGGACGAGTTGAGGATTTGTGTATGTAGATCCATTTTGTAGTGCTTCGTGTTCTACACTTGATTCCACTGTTTCCTTCCTTCCTTCCCATGTATATCAAAATGCATTCATAAGACATTTCGTTTTTCGCATACATAAGCAGATATCCCATTACATATACTCTGCCTTGTCAACCTACCAAACAAACTGGAGATTTTCCCTCTTGAAAAATCATGGAGAGCACAAGATGCTCACTCACACTCCTCAACCCGCACCTCCTCTCCACAAATCATCTCATTTCTCCGAGTGTAAATAAGAAAAGGAGTTGTATAGTGTATATATTTTGTTCTCTGGCATTGAACTATTGCTATAGGTAATAGAGGAGTTGGTGGGAAAGGAAGATCGTGAGAGAATTGAGGAATTTAGTCCTGAGTGGATCAAAGTGTCAATGAGCTGTCGGTGTGGGAGACAAACTAGTTGGCCTGATTATATTGCACGACAGTGTGTAGTAAAATGTTGGAGGTAGTTGGACTCTACTGAGCCATGGCTGGTGCAGACTACACCACTACACTAAAAGCACACAGGAGAGGGTAATCCGGCCTAGGAGGGCTTTAGTAGCTAGTCCCCCTGATTACTTTTATATTCTACAGCAGTAAGGCGAAGTGTAGCTTCTCATAAATTTGCATGATTTATGACATCTTCAATGACATTTCAGTTCTGTGTCGAGGCAGACCGCTGTAAGTACCAGCAGTTGTACAACATTTAAGTAACACCATTAAATACTCGCTCTCCTGTACTCAATCTCTTTTTCGCTTTCTTCTCCTATTTTCTCTATTCATCCCACATCTCTATTCAGTTAAAAAAAGGTCGAGTTGACGGGCTCTGTTCACTGAACTGACTCTTTGAATGAATGGAGAAAACATTAAGAGTTTCTGGATAGACTCGGCTGATCCAGCAGCTCCAGGAGCTAGGATCAACTCATGATATTCCAGAATTAATGGACTCCAGATCAGTGCGGCCCTGGGTTTCCTCACTGGCGTCATGGATCAGCCCATGCTTAGCGGAATCCTTCTCATCGTCATTACGACTGAATATTTTGACCCAAGCGCAGAATATCATTAAGGCATTATATGGAGGGACTTCTCGACTCCTTTGCCAAACTTTTCTAAAATGACATTTCGGAACCTAATGTAGTGTGAGCTACAGAATGCATGTAATATGTGTTTGTGGGGAGACGAGTGAGGGTCCATTACGAAATCACTTCTTACGACAAGTCTAGCAGAGGAATTGTCCTGACTCAGTTCCAATTCATGTATACTCACATCATAGTCCCGACTGTTAGATAAATGGTGTTCTTCATAAGTTATGGTATGTATAATGGAAGGAGAGATGGATAAATTCCACTCTGTTGTGTGTGGATCGGAATGGAAACCAAAAATCGTCCCACAACCCACTCAAGATAAGCTACACGAGATGAGATGAAAAGAGACTTTATCATTTTAGCGGATTTCATTACGTGTCTGCACAAGAGACTCGATTATGATTTTTCCTCTCTCTCTCTCCCTTTCTCCACTTTCACTTCGTCAGTTGCTGTTTTCCATCTCTACTCTACGCTCTCAATCCTTTCCATCCATGTATGTTGTCGACTCTTTTGTGACGTTTTCATTTCAATACCAAGGGTAATCGAGCATACATGCTCCCCACTCTCCGCAAATCAAATCACACTAATACTCTAATCACAATGATTATTCTCCTATTTTGACGTTTCTGAATATTCAACTACGCCCACTTTGATTCAATCTCTTCTCTGTTCAGAACTCTACATTCCATTAGAATCACTCAAATACCATTGCAAAAAAAGGTAATTGTTTTTAATAAATTAAAAAAGCTAAGTATTAATGTCTTAAGCAAGGGTATGGCTTTTTGGCTACTTTTTCTATTACTTAAATAAAAGATCTAAAAAAATACAGGATAGTAGAATGTCAACACATACGTTTAGGATCATCGCATAAATAAATTTTTATAAGAGTATAAATAAATTGTAAGAGTAATGGCAGACTTCATTGAACTAGACGTGTATTTATTGAGAGGAAAACTGGGAAAAACGCACGTTCTGTAGGAGAATGTGAGCTCAGCCAAATTGGGCGAGTTTGAGAATAAGAAGATGAGGAAGCCCGAGTGATTGGATTACGTTAAAATGTTTGGAGAGTATGTGCAGTGCACGCATATGAGTGCGTGGAAAGACTTGGAGTAGTAGTACCGAATGTACCAAAGAGCTAAGAGGGGTAATAGGGTTTCAGAAAAATTTATAAGATCATTGGAGGACAAGATATTAAGACGAATTAGACAACCGAGGTCTGGAGCTTTCAGAAGAGACAGGTTTAGTGAACCGGCGTTTTGCTTTCCCCAGTTACTTTCCCAATCCCTCTTTTCTGCAGCCCAGAGTCTAAAGCCGAGAAACGGCTGACCATTATCCAAATGAGAATGAATTCAATCAGCTAAATGCGCACATGAGGCGTGAGTGCTTCATGATATTTTCTGCGCACCAGTAACAGACTTCTACTTCATGTTGTTCTTCTTCAATTTTGCTAATAGCATCCAAATTGTAGTTTCCGATGAATTTTCTATATATTAAATTAGTTTTATAAGTTAGTTAGTTCGGTCACTAAACTACTAGCTTAGATCAAGAATTTAGTAATGAATTAATAAATTTCACCCTTTACAATGAAAAGAAATCATTTCATACTCGTTCACCAGGCTATCGAGTTAGATTTGAGCTGTACTTTTAAAAACAGAACTTAAAATTATTATCACTTTTCGAGACTCATAAACCCAATGCCTGTAATTCATTACATTTTTATTTATAACAAATGCAAAAATAAATCAGAAGTTTTTGCTTTCAATATTACAGCAACATAATTAGGTTCATAAATACGTGCTTTAGCTCCTGCGATTTTGATTAGAATATTGTGGAATGGGATTTTTCATTCAAAGATGCATAATTTGAATTACTCTGATGAAAAGTTTGGATTACGGACGAATAATAATTGCATTTATTTTGTTCATAAACAATCCTAGTGTGATTAATCTTATAGAGGTATCTAAATTAGTCACAACATGAGTAATTGTGAAATGCTTACTCTGGTACAGAAAGTCACAGAGGATTGTTGTGCAGTTCAAAAACTTTATAGATATCTCTCGTGAATAAATCCAATCCTGAAGTGGGACTGACATGAATTTAGTTACTAAATATGTCTGAAAAATGAGGGTGAGAGCTATTACAGGAAGCTTGTGGTGTGGCTGAAAGTGGAAAGGCTAGCATTAAGCGATGTAATTAATCCAAACAGTCTCGCCTCCATTTCAATGTAACATCACTTCACTTATGGAACTTATGTCGCTAGAAAATAAGCTAGTCGTATAGTTTGAGGGGTAGCAGGTGTGTATTATGGACTCAGGATGCCAGGGAGGATTATCTGTAAATTCTGATGAGATACTTAGAAAATTTCCATATTCATCACGACGTTCATCCCTTGCTGGAATGAAAATGCCCGCTCCAGCAGATTGTACATTCCATTCCACCAACTACGCACCCACTCACCTACACGGCCAAACTTATATCTTACTTTCCTTAATTACTCTTTTGATTTGCGTTCACCTCCCAAAGCTTTGCATTCTTCCTTAAGATTACTTTCGCAAAGAGGAGTCAACCATCTTCTCGTCATTTCTTCTAATTATTCAAGTTTTTAAAAACGTGGTTTTATTTTGCATCAGCCCATTACTTCATTTGTACTCATTGAATCATATGGCAAAAGAAATCCAAATACACAAAAAAGAAGAGATACACAAAAAATAGATTTGGGAACAGCACAATGTCAATGCTATCACAGACAGAAAGGACAGTTGACAGGAGGACTTTGCGAGAATGAAATAGACAGTGTATTGATAAGAGTTTTTTGTCGGCGGACAACAGGACTGATGACATAATATTTCTAGATGAATGAGTCCAGTTGAGTAGGCTTGTATTTGACTTGACAAGAGAAAGGTGTGCAAAGTGTGAGCAACGCCATCAGTAACTATAGTCAGTGAAAAACGTCTGATTGAGCTCTGATAGAAAAAATAAAATAAAATTTTGAGAGGTCGAAGTTGAACCGTTAAAAGTCCCAAGAAATGTCAGAAAAAAAGTTTGAACGAAGGGAATCAGATGAGAGAAAGAATTGAGTAGTATGGATTCTTGTTCGTAATGTTTTGTACAGATTGGAACAGGAGAATTCAATTTAAGGAGTTTAGAGCAAAAAAAATATAGTTCACTTATCAAGGCAGTATTTTACCAGTTGTCCACTCTATTCTACAAAACTTTAGTGCTTTTTCTGACCATCTTAGTTCCTACTCAATTTACCTTAGTTCCACAATTCCCATTCCAGCTTGACCCGACGTTCCGATAAAAGAAATTATTGTCAAATGATGACGATAGCAATTTGAAGTCTTTGGTTGGACGTACAACCTAAGATTGGGTAATTTCTCCATTCCTATGGACGGCATACAGTAATTTGATAGTAAAGGTTTCCCTTTACAGAATCTGAAATCTGACTTATTTTGGTTATTTTTTCTTTGAAGTATGAATGAAAACATTATTATAGTTAATTTTATTATAATGAGCGCGTTACTAGTGTGGGAAAGTTGAGGATATGATTTATTTATTCATTTCAAGTTGAATTAAGGCGATTGTAGATTGACATGAGCTTTGACTTTGTAATTTTAATGATGGATGTCGGGTAGGTCATAGAGAGGGAATATGTGTAGTGTTAGTTGACGTAGGGGTTGGAATAAACAGAAGAGTAATGAAAGGTTCCCTTTGACGGGTGACCCTGTCTAGCATATGCATGAATGCGTGAATGCAAAAGCTGTTTTCTCCTTTCCTCATGACCGATCATCCCCTGCCATGCCCTTCCAGTCAAACGGTGTGGGAAATAAATTTTATAAATAGAATCACTTCGCCAACTTCAACGTCCTGCTCCGATGCTCCCCTTCCACTTTCAATTAACAACAACAATCACATATATTTCTCTCTCCTCGGCTCAACTTACTCGTTCATGACGCCGCTATAATTGGATCACGTTGGTTCGGAGTCAGGAAGAAAGAAGTTGAGTAAGTTTTTGTACATGCTAAGTGATGGGAGAGCATCTGAACGTACTTGGCATTTCCCCCGTTCTCTCCTCTTTTTCCTCAATGGGATGTTTGTCTTTGATGGAAAAACAGATAAGGGAGATAATAAGGTGGGAATGTAGGAGAACTCTTCCTTGGCATGGGCACACACACAAAGCGAGTATAAAGAAAGGAACTGCTTAACTTTCTTGAGAATAGAAAACTTTCCCTCGGAGAAGGACAGAATAAAAAGTTATATTTTGAGGAGAGTCGACAGAATAAGTGTCATTACTCAAAGTCTAATTGTGTTACTCTCTGAGGGTATAAAACAATGGAAGGACAAATGGCGGAGGAATATAAGTTAGAGGCTCATTTCTGGAACAATTACCTCCGATTAGGTGAGTGGCTTCAGAAAGGACATCGCTTTTCCCATCCAACAAACTTTCCAGTCCCATTTCCTTTCCTAAACAGAAACTGAGAGGAGTGAATAGACAATAATAAACTCCGCAAAGCGTGCATCCAAAATTTGTACAACCTTTAGACGACGGTTTGATGGTCCTACAATTTGTATGGGGTTTCCATAAAATCTAATTAATAAAATGCTAATTGAAGTCTTGATCTTCAATTTTTAGAATTTTTAATTGTTCGTTTCCAGAGAAAACGAAATTAGGACTTTCTGGCTCAGTTTAAGGAGAACGAAATCCCAATTGTCCGACGCCTCACTTGTGTGTAACTTTTCAATTTGTTTATTGAGTTTGTCATGTTTGACTTGGTTGAATTGAAAATTCCTAATCTGTATATGAGTTTAAGTGAGCAGA
>WJEZ01000025.1:0-74237 GCA_009869925.1 Thalassaphorura encarpata
CCGAGACATGGTGCGGTTTCAGGATTAATAAGGTAAACAGAATGTCCATTTGGAAAATGGAGTCTGTTGGGAATAATAATTTTATGTAAGTCTTGATGCTCGCTATTCTCTTTACGAATATTAGAGAGTCCAGAGCATTAGTCCTAAACCAAGGATTAAAGAATTAAGTTTGGATAGGACTAAGAATCAGTAATTCGTCATTAAATGCCAGAATTTTGACGCTTCGACAGTTTACATAGATATACGTTTATTTCATTGAGTTTACGGTAGTACCAACTAGGGCATCCACAACTGTCCGGGTTAGTCCACAACCGGTTGTCGATTCATCGGTGTTTAGATGGCCCGATTAACCGGTTAGCCTGCTAACATGGGTTAAAACTTAGAAAATAGTATAGAACTAAAAAAGTTTTGACTTTTCTACGAGCTTCCTTTTCATGTATTCTGCTAAAAATGTAGACGACAGAAAATATTTTACTGGTTATGAAGGTATTAAAAGCTGTAGTTTAAAAGTTTTAATCATTTATCGAGCTGTTTTAAAAGGTTTTTTTGACTCTAAACACTGTTTGAATATGACAATTAAAACCGGTTATGGGAGTGACACAACCGGTTTTTCGATTAATCGAAAACCGGGTTTTAATCCGGTATTTGCCCGACCAATAACCGGTGGTGGATGCACTAGTACCGACAAGCAGTCCTTCATGACGACCGCTTGGTCGATCTAAATACCCGACTAATATAGTTAGAACATGCTAAAATCTACTCTTAATTTAAAAAATGCAACAAAATATAAGTCGACACCACGGTCGGCATTGAATATTTTCACTAATGTAATCTCACTGATACGGTGATTAAAATTTCAGCATTGTCACAGGTCTTAGGAGTTTGGATTTTACGTCTCTTAGTTAGTTAAAAAATTGAATCATCGGGGAAATATTAGTATGGTTTGATTGGTCGAATTATCTTAGTCCCATCATGAGAGATTTTAGAGAGTTTCCTTTGCAAATAGGAGAAGAATAAATCCTCGGAGTTCATTATCTGAGTCTATTTCGGATACGATGAATGTCTTATTTAATCCTCAGACATGTCAGGAATATCTCAAGAGTCTAACTAAACGGCATACGCTCATCGTCCATCAATAGAGCTTAGTTTTTTATACGAAGGAGAAACTCTAGTTTATGGGATGGGAGTTGAGTACCCCTTGCACTCATCATTCTCGTCATCAGAGTAGGATTAGTTTGAATGACGTTCTGGACGGAAAATCTTTCCCCACTAATGAGTACCACGCTAAAGTGTAGTTGACTTAAATCCAGAATTGGGCTGACCAGCGTCATAAAGCCAAGTAAGTGTATAATTCCCTTGATTGATTGTGCTCCACCCGTAACTATATGGAAGGCTACTTGATTCGCGCATCCGTTCGAGGAAGGATTTCTTTGATTTTTAGTAAATAGGCTTATAGTAACGGTGGCATATGATCATCCCCAACTCTGAGGAGACACAATTTTCAGTTCCCTAGTAAAGTTTACCGTGTATTTGACTTGGACTTTCTCTCCGCCCGCGCTTATTCCTACCCGCCCGCCCTGCCTGATACTTTCCGCATTCTACATAAAAAGAGGGTAACTTCCCAGTTCCTCACTCATAGTTGTTGATTAGCTCTCGAAACACAAGTGAGTTTCCAATTTCCCTTCCCAATTCCCTCTGATATTAGTACTTGGCTCAGTATCTAGAGCACAGTGGTCCAAGGCTTATTCTGTATTAAACGTTTTGAGACTCAGCAGGGTTCTTTTGCTCTTTTCTTCTGACAGGACGAAAGAAAACAAGGAAAGGGAGAAAGCAAAGCATGCTTAATTCCACCTTCACATTACTTTAAATCTCTTAAGAACTCAACGCAAAGCTTCCCAAGGGTCCACACGTACATTAATTTTATTCCTTCAAAAATAAGTCTTAGTTGTCACTCTACAGGAAAACTCCCGAAAACTTCCAACTAGTATAAGAGGAACACAAAAACTTTCCCTTGTTCTTAACATTTACCACAAATATCCACCCATATAACACATTCGACCCATTGTACAAATAAGTCGAGAGTTGTTGTGATTCACCCATTCTCAACGTCAGTCACATTTCATCTAAATTGTCAGGTAAGCTAATTTTTTTTTTATTCGATTGCATAATTTTCTTGCACTTTAAACTTCTGTTGTACTTTATATCTCAAATCTAATATTTATGTGAGCGATTCAGGAAAATTGAGTTCTGGAAGAACTGTTTTTTATATTGCTATTTAACCTTATTTTGAAAACTATAATAAAATTTCGTTCTTGATTTTAAACTTGGTTTCCTATACTTGGGATTTTAATTAATCACAAGATTTAGCTATGACTTATCAAATATCCTTTATTTCTCCAAAGGTACTCAAGAAAATGACTTCGCTAGTCATACTATTTTTCATATTCAAAAGTCCGGCTAGTTGCCTAATTACAAAGAAAAAATTCTGGGATTATGCGTTTGAAATATTGTAAATCATCGCGGCAAGCTTTCTTTGGGCATTTTAGATATTAACAAATAGAAGTCAAATTTTTTTAGCTAAGCCAAAGTTGTAAAAGTTTAATTGAGTTCAACTGCTTGGTTCAACAAATGATTGATTAACAGGAATAACTCATGAACTAATTAAAACTGAAATTTCTGAAACACAGCGGGAAATCCGGATTAGTTTAATCTATTCTATCCAGAAATATTACTACTAGTTTGGCTACTTTTTAAGCAGTGTCGGAATGATCGAACAAATATTCCATATTGGGCATCAATTATTAAGGCAAACTAAAAATATGAAAATTATGGATTTTGTTAACTAAAGATGCACAACGTTTGTGCTATAGCCTGAGTCTGGCATTCGGAATTGGAGTTCCCACAATAATATAATGTTCGTTCACATCGCTCAGCTGATCATTAAGTCCACCTGGACAATGGCATGCATTCCAGGTGACGAGTCTTAGCTTAGAAACATTCTATGTTTATATTCAAGATTCATTGCTCTTATACCTGACTTCCTAGACTGGAACATCTTCATGGGAATTATTGCAAGTAGTCACTTGTCTCAGTCCCGGGATTGTTGTTCTCCTGGCATTAAATTTCTAGCTGTTTTAGCATGATTAATTCAAACTGCGTTACTATTCTCGAGAAGAATTCTCATTTCACAGCGTTTCCCAACTCGCTTCGTTCCTTTATGGTGTGGTTGAGCTGTTGGACGTAGTAGAAACGAAAGGAATTCCAAGCTAGGTATAGCGCTGGCCATTGGTGACAAATTCTTCAGTGTACTCAGAATGTTGTGTTAAAGTTAAATTAACATGGCCTAATGAGGGGAATAAACAAACATACACAAAAGTAAGTATGGGATATATGAGAGAAACTGGGAGAAAGTTCAAGTACATACATTTTCATGCCGGATCGGTTTCGTTCGGATCACTGGTAATTCAATATGACATTTTACAAGCTCTAGTCAGTTTCTATATAATATTTTCGTCACATCGCTCGTCTGGCGAGATGCCATCATCCGAATCATGGGTTCTAACCGTGTGCATTTGGTATGCAGGAAAATATAAGTAAACCAGGGCTAAGGCCATGCACACGACACAAGAATGCTTTCACCACTTGAATCCGAAGGGAGTGGAGAAAGCCTCTTGGATTTGGATATCCGGATTTGAATAGCTCAAACAACCTCTGCTTTATCCAATTTGTAAATACATAATTTAATTGAGTTTAGGAATCTTTCCTCCTTTTCTATTTCAAATTTAAATGGTTCAGTTCTCACACAGTCTCCTGTATCAACACTGTGAATTGAGTTGATTCAAGTGGATCCCAATACACAGAACCAATCCTCTTGCTCATATGGACATCGTGTTTCCCAAGTATCCCCACTTCCTACGCCATTGTAGTCTAGCATGCAGGTTTTCCTTTCAAAGTTCACTCAGGTTTACAACCGATAGTTGCTCAACCGTTGAATGAAATAGACAAATCTGTTTTTTTCTGAGTTTACATTGCTCCGATGCAAGCAGAAGTCGGAGTAGGGAAGGTTTTGAGACATCTTAACTTCACCCTGTTCCACAACTGGGTAGGAAATGCACAAAATGTGTGAATGAATTTTTCTCCTTGCACTGAAATGATTACGTAAGAACGGAGAAAACGGTATTTTCTAACACTTTTCCTATTCCAATCTTTCAATATATTTTTCGTGGTGAAGATGAGAGGAAAGAAATGGTCCCACAGGACCATTTTATCAGATGGCCTTTACTTGCGCATCCAAATTGCATGATTCAATTTAAAACTTGAATCGAGTTAGACAGACGCATTGTTTGCATTCGAATAGAGATCCAATTGCGGATTCAAATGGAATGTCCGGGGAGATTCAATCCTACGCAGTGAAAGTTCGAGGAAGACAAACATCCTCCATATGTTGTGTTTAATGCCCCCAACACCTGTTGCTAATCAAGTAAAAGGAGCTCGTCTCATCTTATCGGCCTTTCAAAACTTTCTCCAATGCACTATTACTTTGAATTTGTCCTGGGTGGTTCAGAATTAATTCGATTAATGAACGGAATCCAGTTTGCACGGGTTGTTTTTCATTAAAGAAACTTCTGGGAATTTTCAATCTATATTTCTAGTTCAATCGGAATGACAAGATTTGTCATTTGTAAAAATCTTGGGATATTAGTCTCAAAGGAAATCAGTTTAGTCACTCTTGAATTTTTCGTAACATTTCATCGTATTTTTATTAATAATAATGACATGTATAAAGTCTAAATGGAAATCTATAAGTTATTCAAAAGAACAGATAAAGAACCACCGTGAAACCCTATGCTAAGGGACAATTCTCCAATTTACTTAGTAAAATTGAACAGCGATCCAATTCAGTCTAATAAGGGGTTCTCTCTGCAATTGAAATTCAATACTCATCCTGGACCTAAGGGCTAGGACGTCATTTGAATGATTGAAAAGAATCAATAATCAAGGGAACACTAGTTGCAAACGATTTGTATGCGTAGCTACCAATTTCTTATGCACGAATTCATTCTCCGCCCACTAAATATTCTGATTGTCTTAACCTCCTGGACAGAATGTCAAACTGAAGGACAGATTCTTAAAGGGATTTTATGCTTTCACACAGGAAATATTTCATGCATGCAAGTGGCAGCTTTTAGGAGTACTGTTCCAGAAGTACAAAACAGAAATACAGGAAATGAGGATTCACAATATGCATTATGGCCATTCAACCGAATAATTATTTATTGAATTCCAAGTTTTAATGGTATGCCTTTATATTTATATACGTCTTCAAAAAAATTCATGACACTTTTCACGAGAAGCGTTTTTTTATTCATTCCTTTTGGGTTTTACTACCCTCCGTGCTTCCCAACCATATTTCTAGTAATGGGAAATTTTTGTGCAGACAGCAGTTAATCTTATTTCCCTTTCAGCGGTTTTTATTAGAAGACAAGCACGGAAATTGACTTCTCGAATTCTTTGTACGGGAACAACCAGAAGGTGCTTTCGTATAAATCACAAATTTGGTCGTGTTGATTTTGACTTATTAAATCTGGTCATAGTTTTGTTTCAGTGAAACTCAATGATGCATAAATAGTAAATCCAAAAACTGAAGTAGGAATCATGCCAATTGAAGGGCTATGCCCATAGGAGGCAGACAGCAACGATCAGATAGATAGTCTTCTGTCGATACGAAGTTTCCAAGGAAAATTCGCTAATTACAGAATAAGAAAGTAGGGGGTGAAGGAAATGGAAGGAATAATCACTATAATTCCTTGTATTACAACTTATTTTACTAACCCTCCCTTCCAACACAGTATTTCTCCTACGGGATGACCTTTCGTTCGACGTATGAATTGTTTATGGCATCGCGTGGGCAATTCACACACAATAGGGCGGTTTAACAAGGGGAAAGTTTTATTGTCTCTACTGGGAATCCTTATCCTCGTCCACTCGTACATAATGCCTCGATGCCTGGCTGAGCTCCATTAAGGCATGAATAATTTCAGTAATGTTGCATTCAAGAATTTAGGTATGGTAGGTTAGTCTGTCCAACTTAAGACTGGCCAAGGCAAAAGAAAGAAGGTTAGCAGGAGCATGCTGAACAGAACACGGAGATGGAATTGATGACGATTTAGAAACAGATAATTTTCCAGACATTCGATATGAGAATAAGTTTGAAACTTGAAAGTTTTAAGAAAGTTTGAATGTTTGGTTAGAGGCACTTGCCATTGGAACCGAAATCCCCCACGCGTGTACTAAGCACGTAGGAGTGTAGTAAGTAAAACTTGTAGAGTGATTGGTACAGGAAGGAGGTAAAGCAATATAATTTAGTTAGCGTATAAAACGGTTCTGATCTTCTACTTGGCCCTCGGACAACGTTTCTGACTTCAATCATTTTATTTCCTCTTCAGATTTCCTTCATACTCCTCACCCTAACCTTAATCCCAGTTTCTCTTTGAAAGAGGCAGGGAAGAAAATTCAACCGCTACTATATATGTGAAGTCTCTGTATCTTAAACTACCGCTTGGTTGTAGTAGTAATTTGGATGGGAATTGTATTTCACCTCAAGTGGCTGCTTTTCCTACTAATACAAACTCTATTGTGAGTGATTGGCATTCCCATGGACTTTCTTCTTTCTTTGAGATCTTACAACTAGTTGTAACCAGTCACAAGCAGCCACTTAAGTAAATAGTCAGTTCCTAGAAAATTAGTCTTTCATTTTTCTGGAATTTTTGAGTAGCTGGCAACGATTAGCTTCATGTTTGGGATAAAATGATCTCAAAAAGCTACTAAAATTTTCCAACTTAACCTACCGGTTCAAAACTTATTTAAAGAAATTGAATTTACACATTTAAGGCAAATTAGGTGGGTGCAATAACAAAATGATGATGGGTTAAACTTTTTTCATATTCTTTAAATTTTCAAGCCCTTAAAACTAAACTATCTCTGACCATGCACGAAATCTTTATGTAAAGAAACCGGAGGTATTAAAACTATTTCACTTCAGACTGGTCATATTTCACATGGTAAAATGTTTAAGAAAAGTTTCTTCATCGTTTTAAATGTTCTTCTTTTGTCTCTTTATTTATGATATTCCAACATGCATATATTTAGAAAGCAAAGTTCTGTGGAAGCAGATTTTTGCAATTATTTCACTGAAACAACACTCCCAACTAAACCTCAATTGATAAGTGGGATTCTAGAATTGATTGGGACTTCGAATAAATATCGAATAAACGAATTAGCTATAATGCATCGGGGAAATAGGCCAATTGAACCGTACAGCTTGCGTACAAGTTACTAGTGCCCTTTTCATTATTTTTTGCAGAAAGTACTTTGACTAAAAAGTCCATCAAGTTAAAATGATGTCAATGACTCAATCGATCCTTCTGGTCTTGTCAGCCGTACTGGTGGTTGTCAATGTATGGGCTGCAGGTGGGCCAGAAGTGAAGGTAGGGGATGAAGATGACCTTATGCTGAACAAAAGGGGATGGAAAGATGTCTCAGGGTCTTGGGGTAAACGTGGTTGGAATGATCTTCAGGTTTGTTCTTTTCTCTTTCTAAATTTATTCAACAAATTAGAAAACTTTTCTCAGCTCAGCACTCATATTCCTCACCTCTTTCTCCACTCAATCTCGACTTTGAGAAAGAAATGGTGGTTGAATAGAGTAGCTTAGACCGGAATTAACTACTTCCAAAGCCTAGTTTGACTACAATCACAGCGGGTTTAACGGCTCAAAGATAGGAAAATCTTTCTTAGAAACTAATGATTGAATAATACTTTCTCTAAACTTCAATTCTGCCTCCTGCTTAGTGTGTGGGCGGCGTCCTAGTTGAGAGTGGTAAGGAAAACCACATTAGTTCTCAATTAAAATTTGGAACATGAAATCTCGAGCAAAGGTCTCATTCAGCAAAGTGGCCAGGAGAATTGTAATTGATTACAACAGGTCTAAATGTTTATATTCGTAGAAGTATCAATTATAAAGTCACAATTTCTTGTTAAAGTTTAGGAAGAGCATCCAAAATTGTTAGAAGTAGGAGTCCAATAGTTGAAATCCATGAAGAAGGGATGAGACGCAATTGTTGAGGGCGTGGAAGTGAAAGTGTGGATTTGAAGTTTGAATAGGAATGATTTGATTGAAATAGCTGAAGAAGTGTTCATTGTGTATGCTCACTTGCGTTATGATTGTAGGGCCAATGGGGAAAGCGTGGATGGGACAGATTGAACGGAGCATGGGGTAAGCGGCTGACCACAGATGATCCAGATATGGAAGAGTTTTGGGATGGTATTGAAAAGAGACCTGAATGGGGTAAATTCAAAGGTAAGAATAATCCTTCTTACATTACTATTCCGTCAAGACTACTACTTCACGCAAAAGTATTAAAGTATAGCCAAAAACTTTGCCTTATTGAAGGAAATGAACAAAGTGATATCACTTTTAACCCATACAAATCTAATATTCGATTTTCGTATCCAATTCGCTAACATGAAAATGTTAATATCTTATTCATTTAAGCAAATTAGCTTAGTTTATAGCCTATCCTGAAAGTGTCGTAGGATTCAACTGAAGAGAATAAGTTTGGCGGCAGGCCTTTGATTCCTTTTTTCAATTAAATTGTAATTTTATTTGCAATAAGCGCGGTAGACAGTGCAAATTAGACTTTTCCCAAAACCGCCTGAATGGTAGGATTATTTGCTATGTTTGACTTAACTCTAGCTAAGTTATTGGAATGAGTTCGACCCGTACTGGCCATCGGGTTTTGCCCAGTACAAAGAAAAATATCATTCGCTTTGCCTGCTACGTTATATTCGCAAAGGTAGTGTTTACATGGGTGTTGTATAAGCCGGCTCACGGGATGATTTTTATGATTGGTGGATCCCACTAATTGGACATTCAACTCGGATGTGGTGCACCCTTCAACTGTCGCACCCACGTAACCATCATTTTATAATACTACAATATACCAGGTTTATAGTCTAGAGACACAGACAATCACAAGTATTGGGAAACAGAGAGAAATGATTTCTGCACAGAATAATCTCGGTGGTGAATCGTCTTTTTGTCATTCCTGCCCTATTCATGTATGCACAGTACGGAGAAAACTCATCTATTGAATAAGTCTATAGTTTCCTCTCCACGTCGGTTGGGTGTTTAAATATTGACACTCCTTCACTTATGCATTGTATTCTATGAAGAACAGACTAAAGTAAGGAGAACGAATGGTAGGGTAGAAGTGAATGAAACGATTTTCAAGATGGGACAGTCAAATATCAAGATTCACACCTAGCCATTATCTACAGTTCAGGTTCAACGTAAAGTTTTGAAACCACGTATCAAAATTACAGTCCCCAGTTTGTGCATACTCTAGGAATTATTTAATGCTTTGTATTTCCATTAGTACTTTTATCCTTCTCATCTCAAACATTGCAGCAACGCTACCAATACCACACACTGTCAAACTTTCCTTACGCTCTATAAACATGAATGTATGAAGTGCGAATTTAGCAACATGCATATAATTATATGGAGATGAAGGCATTATGAAGTATGTTATAAAATTCTGCATTCTATTTTTGTCATATGAGGAAAAAATCTACTATATTCTACTAGGTTTTTTTTCCTTGACTTGCAGTACTAGAAAATAATTAATAATTTAAAAAATGCAGTAGTTCTATTTCGATTGTCTCAATTATTTTAAATGAGGATTAGAAACATGCCTGTGTCAAGTTAAACTTGTGAGTAATTGTCGGATCGATTACTTATCTATGCAATTGGCGAGAAGGGGACAATTTCGGAAAACTGAGGAATTGCGGAATGAGAGTTGAACATTTAGAGAAAATTGCTTCGTTCTGTGTCTTTAGGAATTTAATTTGACAACTTAGGTGGAGCAAGACAAGGAATTGGTCGATATTGTAGATTTTGGAGGAGTGTGACGGTGAAAGTATAAATTGAATGCGTCGTTCGTTCGTCTTTTGATGGTGCAGGTCCTACAGGCACCGCAGGGATACTAATTTTGTCATATAAAATCTGTATTAAATTAATATTCGGACCTAAAATGGGTCCCAGTGAATACATAAATTTAGAGTTTAGAGTATTATGATGTTTATGCTTTCGTTTCCGCATCTCACCTCTTGTATTGTTCATTTTACAGGCTCCTGGGGAAAGCGAGCGACGGGGCAAGCCGGTTGGAGTAATTTAAAAGGTCTCTGGGGCAAAAGGGCATGGGACAAACTTGCAAACTCATGGGGAAAGCGCTCGGAAAATGGTGAGTAGTTGTGCAGCGCATTCTACTAGGGTCCTATTTGTGAATAATAATGCACGTTTGATGTATGCACCCACGATACCACATGTTTGCTTAGATCAGCTCGGGTAAAACTGAGTGCCTAGTTTTACAACTGTGTTTAGGATAGAATTTCTCCTTGTCTGCCCTGGGTTGATGATGACGTATGACTCATTACTCAACTTTAATTACTCCAAGAATTTAGGCATACTTTTCACTTGGGTAGCGAATGTTTTCCGCACACACAACTCAAGTGCTTCTACCGGGAGTTGTATGTATAGCGTTAATGCACGACTCTTCCTATGTTGAGTACTCATTTCCTACTTTCCTTTCCTACCTGTCCGCAAGCCATGAAAAAGTGGAGAAATTGCATTGGGAGTCGTAATCCATAGGATTTTGAGAGAGGAAGACTTATTACATAATTGTCCCGTGGCTAAATTTCCTCTCCGACCTAATAAAACCTTCACTCTCTATCCCACATGCTCCAGTTCAAACGAATTGAATTGAATTCAACATCTTTTCACACCTAAGCCTACTACGCATAAGATGTATACTGTCTCCAACTGAATTCTGAATGAAATCATAAAATGGAGCAAGAGTTGCTGCTACGCATTATATTCAAACCTATTGTAATAGAATACTTATCAGAATTAAAATTTAAAGCCGACACTTCATGAATATGGAGGATTGACCGTATAGTCTAGTCAAGATTGCCAAAAGTTCAAGTTCATATGTAAAATTCTGAAATATTTGAAGTCAGACAAAATATCTAGGAAACCTTGTCTGAGATTTATACAATACTGTCATATACGTCAACTTGAGCAACCAATCGTAATAAGGCTAAGCATATTTTGACAGCCAAAAATTCAATACCCGTCATTCTATCATCTCATGAAAAGAAGAGAAATTCGGAGAAATATAAATGTACTCACCCTTCTGACTTGATGCACGCTATCAAAGCATCACTCAAAATTGAGGTATTAATTTCGTCCCACACTGAACGGTTCGAGTATCAGAAGAAACAAAATATGTGAACTTAATTTAATTACTAAACATTTAACTGTATAATTCCTGACCGCTATTTTGGGGAATGACGCGAAAATTCATCATGTGATTTAATGGGAACTGGTACACTTACCTAACAGGCAAAACTAGTTACCTTCGGATGATGCGAAAACTAATTATTCATTATTTTCTCAGATTGATGCTGAGGTGCTTAAATTAAGACTTGAGGAAAAGGAGTTGAGTTGCTGAATTAGTTTGTAAATTAGTTTAGTGGGTTGAAATGTCGGAATTGGAATCCTGTAATTACGTCCTTCATGAAGCTTACATTTCGGGACATAAACATTAGTTATTATTTATTTAGCCTCCCCGCTGGAAGAATTTGCAACATTCTGGCTTTAGCTACCTTCATCCCCTGTTAATTAGTCCTCGTGGTCGGTTGCTTCCTCATCTTAAGGAAAATCTCCATGTTTCTTTCGTCAACCCAATTCGCAAAATCAACTTAACTGATTCATTTCTAGCTTCTAATGTCACGTTTTCCAGTTCACCGCGTTTCCCTCGGGTCGGTCCACTTTAATTTTCACGAGTGCCCTACCCACGCATTCAGACACCCGCTTTGAGGTGTTAGGTTCTACAAGAACGCTGCCAATCTTCCAAGACATCTTGAGGAAGATCGTCTGTCACTTCCATTCTAAAGTCTTTTCCTCTCAAGGAGCGAGCTAAAACGAAAATTATACTATGTACATTTAGATCATGGTTCAATACGAAACAACTAGAATGCCATGTGAGAACGCCACCATCTGCATGGTGAATGTCCTAAAAGAGAAGAGCGTGAAGGATACATTTCCAAGTGATTCCACTATCTTTCTCCCAGTCACGATTATCTTCCCATTAATTTTCCAAAGCTTCTGTTCTTCTCTTTTCCGGGCTGACCAAAGCGAATGCTTGCCCTGGGTTCATCACCTTCAATTCCAATTGAACAAGTTACCCAAACTCACATTGTAACCAAATAAGCGAGTCTAACCTAGTGTTGGTGGTCCCAGTGGTTTATTGCCATTGACATGTTGGCTCAGCATTACCGTAGGACAAATCCTTATAGTTTTATATGGGCATTTCAATAATTCCAGTACATAGAATTTTGGCTCGTGTCAAATTTTTGCAATTAGTGGTAATTGCGCGTATAAATGTAGACAAGCATGATATGAGTGGTATTTCCTATCACTCGCTATTATTGCGTAACCACATGGTAAGCAAACCTGCATGTACAATCCAATGTCAAACTATTGCCCTTCATTCCTCTACTCGCATCACATGGGACTTTTGTTATTTATTGTCCATGTTGTCATCTAATAAGATATTCAATAATTTGTCCTTTTAGCTGTGCGTGCTATTTGGTTATTTGTCCGTTTTAATTCATTATCCTCATTCATCAAAATTAAAACAAGTCATGCAGCTTTTCTCACGCTATTTATGCAGCAATGTCTAAAATGATTAAAAATTCCTTAAAATATATCCATTATTCATTTGGCTGATTACTTTATTTTTTCAGACGATGACATGCCCAACTTGAATGAGTTTAATTAAAGGATTTCGAGAAAATCCAGGACTGTCTCTCTAAGAAGTCCGCCTGGAGAGCAGATCACAACTACGTTCGTCATGTGCTGATTGATACTTATGACTATTACCTAAAATAATCTAAATATTTATTCGTCTTGTCTCTACATTATAAAATACTATGGATGGTTTAGACATAAGACCTTTTTAATTATTTCTCTCAATTTTATTCCTCATAGATTCCAGCCAATTTTAAATCTCTTTTCACATTTTAGAAAATAAATTCCTGTAATTTCTATTTCATTTACACTTTAGTTTAATTAAAATCAAATTAATTGATTGTATGTAAATTGTACTTGACTTCAATGTGAAATGTCTTGCGAGCTGGATAAACCCATATAACGTCTATAGTATTAGTATATGTGCAACTATAACACTATCAATAATATAAACTCTTCGAGAGTTTGAAATGACTGTCCTTATGTTTGTGTAACTAAATATTTCCAGTAGTCTCGCAACATCAAATATATACAATTTGTTCTAAACTAATAAATGTAAAATTCTGTTCAGTAAAATTGTCCATGTGTACAATTGCAGACAAAGGGAGGCTGGCCCTGGTCCAAGAAGTACTTGTCTATCATCCGACAATTTTCAAAAAATACTGGCTTAGTTCAGTAGTTAGTCGTGAATATTATTAATGAACACTTGTCCTGTAGTTTGCCTGTGTCTAAAAGTCTTTTGGTTTTATTAAATAATTGGTTTAACTGACTTTGTTGGTCATTTTTCATTGAACTGCTTCATTTTCATTCAGAATACCGGAGGACTCCTATGTTGTAAAAAATATTTTTTGTATTTTTCTGACACATGCATAAAAAACTCAGTCTACTTTTGGTGGATTCTAAGGACCGGGTAAAAAACATTCATACGTTCAGCCAGACCAATTCGCCCAGAGTTTTTAAAAGCGACTGACTGAGTATTTATTGTGAGTTCTGGACGGCAAGCTGCCAAAAACTAGGTTCATGCATTTGTAAAATACTTTCACCAGAGAATGGATGAACTTTTGACATTCACTTCTCTTTCACTATATCGTCTTGAGTCCGCGTGTTGTTTAAAATTTATTTGTGTTCGATACATGTTTCACGTCCAGGAATATACGTGTCTGAATAAAGTGTTGAGTACAGGAATAAAAAAATACGATGAATTTTTCTCATGTAGTTTAGTGCAGTAGTAAGAAAAACTCAGTTGGTGTACTACACACATGATGACTTCTTTAAGAAACGGTGACGTAGACTAGTCGAATGGAAAACGTTGAAATTGGACAAAGTACGAATTTAAAATTTATTCACTTTTGAATCACGAAAGTTTTATCAGATTTTCTAATATTCAAACAAACATTTGACCAAACAAGGTCCATTTGCTTTTACCTCAGAAATATTTGGAAAAGCAGGTAATAAATATTCGGTGAATTTATTTGAATTCTAACTCAAGCAAACAGACGAATGTCGTCATGATTCATTTAAAATGTTTCTACATCAAGACAAAGAAAGGCCAAGAGCAACTCTCGTAGTATACGAAATTACATTAAATAAAATCTTGTAAAACTTCCACCCATGGAATTTGAATGTAGTTGAAGCATTTTTTTAAAGCCTATATTAAATTAGCTCACTAGAACATAAATCAAGTTGTGAAAAATCTGAGCAAATTCCATGAAACATAGATAATAGAAAGTTGGGCAAACTCTCTACTTTTGCTTTCTCCTTTCTAAAATTACATAAAGAAAATTTCAATGCTAGCCCCATTTTTATTTGCTCTGTTCGGTTCAAATCTAAATCCATTATGACTCTCAGTATTATCATTTATGCTAATTCTATTTCTTTAAGTTATTTCAATACTATAGCATCAAAGGGTTTCCCGACAGTTTCCTGTATGTGTGTTAGAACACAACACCCATCAGTAAAATAAAATATGTACCGTCTTTTCCTTATTTAATAAAAACTTTCTAGGAAGGTCGGATATATTAGCCCTCAAGTACAAAGTTCCAAGAATTTCAATATATCAAAATAACCAGAATCACAAATACGTGTCCACGTCATCTGAAAATTTTCTAGTCACTAGCCACTAAATTTTAGAATTCAATTTGATTTAATATTGAACCGTTCCGTACGTTACTGGGTTGTACATAATATATTTCGAACTAAGTTCAAACCGACATATGGCTGATGATTACGGTCAGAAGACACAGCCTGACTTACAATTCATCAGTGGTTCTACGCACCCAACTCAACTTCCCAAGTGGACTCTAACTATCCTAGAGGGTCTAGTTTTGAACATTGTAATAGTTTTTAAACTTGAACTGATGCCTCAAGGCTTTCACAGAAATCACGGTACGTGATTTGCTTTTAAGATGTTTGTCTTATTTACCTGGAGCAATTAGTATGCCACTGAAACATTGGCAAATCCAGTTGTACAGTCTTTAACAATAACGTTTAATTTTTATACAGTACCAGAAAAGTCACAAACTGCTGGAGGTAATTAATTAAACCGCCAACGCTTGTTGTCCTTTTTATTTAATGCCAGACACAACATTTTTTGCATTAATGTACGGACTAGTCTCATGTTGCAACCCACAACCGCTGCTTGTGTCATATCTTATATACTGAGTCATCATTGTTACCTCCAAGGCGTTAATTGTATTCTACATAATAATTTTCACACTTGGCTCATAATGTGTCAGGTCCAAGGAAAATAATTTAGAATAACGTGCCCGTTTGAAAGTTTTGACAAGTTCTGTACTTGCGGAAATGTATTATGCATTTTAGTAAAAATTTCTTAAAGAAATGAGACCACTTGTCAGATGTCATATTCTTGACAAACGTAGAGCAGGTGCATAAAGATTCGTAGAAGAACAAATGGTTAGCATTTCGCCCTACTTTCACCATTAACAGAATTTCCTACTTGGGCATAGTCACGAGTTCTTGTAGAAACGACGTACGCTTGAATTCAATTCAAATGGTATTTTGTGAAATATTTTTACCATTGAATTATAAGATGCATGGGCTAAATTTCTTTAGTAAATTAAACACTTATTTTGTGGTTTTAAATGTTGGCCATTTAAAAATTAATCTTTTTGTCATATTGCTTTCTTGAAATCAATAGTTGAGGAAACACTGGCCTAGACTTATTTTCTTCCCTAGCCTAATTGAAATTCCATCGGTATTTTCTTTCGAGAACACAACTTTCTCCAGCCTCTGGAAGCATTGTTTGTGTACTTTTTCTAATTCCTATTCTACCTTCAGCAAACAATTCTCTGCCTCATGAAAGGAAGCAATACTGATGCATCCGTACTAGCACTGTATCAGTCAGTGGAAGGTTCAAATTTTTTTAAATCGAATCGCAAGAATACAGTTCCCGAAACCATATTTATCACCTTTGAATGGATTTTATTATGCAATTTGCCTGTCATAAGCCTAAAGCTAATATGTCTAAAAAAAGCCAGTAAAATTTATCCTGAAAATTTTAGTTAAATTCAGTGTTTGCTGGACATTTATTTGTCAGAAATTATTAGTCCTGATTGCAATGCGAATTTAATAAGTGCTATATGCTTGGAAAGGATGACAGACATCACATGTCATTTTGCTTATTCTGACGCAAGGAGTTTCTTTCAATTTATCTGAAATCTATCTATATATCTAATCAATCCGGGGATGATTTTAGTGGGATATTTATTTCATTGAAATCGTGCCTACCTGACAGTCTAGCCCAGTGCCCTTATCTTTACTGTTATCTTTCAAAAGATCAATCGGGTTTTATTTGCTGAGCCTACGTTTAAGAGGGAAAGACACACGGAGGATATGCAAAGTGTGAAAAGATTGTGAAAGTTTTAGGAATGGCCTTAAAGGGGGTGTGAGCTCGTGCTCAAGCATCATTTCAACTTGGATGTGTGCAAATACACTTTATTCGTAGTCCTATGAAATGAGCTGGTAGTGATGAAAGTAGTTCAATATTATGCTATTACGGATCCAGAGACAACTGAATAATTTTGATTCATTGATCGAACACTTGAGTTGGTAGACGAACCATATGCATGCAAACCTTCTTCAACTTTGCATACAAAGTTTTCACTGCTACCCGTTTTCTTCACGATTTGTCGGGAAAGCTGCTTTCACGTATGGTCACACTATGCTAAAATTTTATTTTAAGGCAAACATGAGTACAGTAGACCTGGACTAAACCAAATTTTATAAATAATATTCAAGAATTCTTTTTAATTAAAATTTTACAGACATATATTAAGACAAAAATCCAGTGAATATCATTTGAGACTATTTAGACAAAGCAATGCTAGATAAAATTAAGAAGTAATTCGCAATGGCAAAGTAGTTTTTACACGTTCCCCGAATAATATACTATGACTTATTCCAAAATCAATTGCGAGTGCCACGCCCAAGCAAACCGAATGCATTCTTCATACGCCGAGGCCATTGCCCTACGCATTTTATGCAAATATTTGGGGCGAAATATTGGTAAATGGATTCTTATTGGAGTAACTGCTCATGTTTGTTCAAATAAATTCCAGGAATCACGATTTACGAGAATTTGTGTTGACTTAGTTAATCGACCACCACGACAAAAACGTTACAGGTAAGAAATCGCCTTTAGAAAATATCCAAGAAAGGGGAAATTTGTCTACGGCATGGTGAAGGAGAATAAAGGCTTAGAAACAAATTTCCAACAACACTGACAATAGATGATATCTGAAACGTGGAGTTAATTGTGTAAGTTGAGTATGAAAATAAAAAAATGGACAGTTTCTGACAAAGGATAACTAATTGAAAATACGTGCAGGACAAAATTGCAGTCACCAATTGCTCACCGAATGATTTTATTCTCAATATCGCAAAGTGGGTCGATTGCTTTGCCATTACTCATTATGAAAAATGAACTCCCTGGAGGGGTAAGCACGACTCAACAATTACGCAAAGTACAAATTTTCTTAGAGATCAAATTGTCTCCACTCAGTTTTTCTCAATTCTGAGATTGTTATTAAAGCTACTAAGCCATCACAATTATCCAAAACCTGAAAACCAGTGGACAGAAGAAACAGTATTGTCATTTTTATAATTTCTGCTTGAATATCTAAATAACGAAATTTATAGTTATTAAAAGCAAAGTTTTGACATAATAACTGAATATTCGAGTGTGTCTTGGACTGAGAAACACAATGAAAATGTATAATTCCTGTAGAAGTCCTCGGAAGAAGAATGGCGCTGAGTGAGACATTTCATTTTACCATATCTGCGATGTTCCGCTCCAACCAAAACTGTACAAAACTTGGAAAATGAGTGGTTTCATTTCTAATTAATTTTTCATAAGCCCAAGAGAGAACATTAATTCACGTAGAAATTTGATGGAGCATCCATCCAGCTGTCCCAATACGTCCATAATACATTTCATATTTCCGGAACCCTTCGTTTGTAATTGTAACTACAGACTTGCACAAGAAATCGGTCAATACATTTTACCTAATGAGTTCTGTTTCCACCTGCTTACTCATTCGTCAATTTGATTGCGAATTCTTTTACCTAATTTCCCTGATTAACCGTGCTTGCCAGTTTGTTCAGTAAAAAATTCAATTTTTCTTGTAGTGTTTTGTTCAATCGTGCCTTCCTTCTCCTTAATTAATATTCCTGACTAATAAATGGCCAAAGACTGTTAAGAATGAATATTAATTTTTGAGTAATTTCATATCCTGATACGTTCAGGACATAGTGATTTGTCACCACTTGGCACACAAATTAGGATTCAGGATGATGCGTTATCTTAGTTAATTTAGCTTTGTCGGTGAGAGTTGGTCTACCCTGATATTCAGCTCAGGGGATGGTTGAGTTTGTGTTAATATCATAAAGAATATGAGTAGAAGTCCTAGCAATCTATGCATTTGCTCAGATTTAACGGTTGACGTCTGTGGATGTGTTATCTCTTGGCTAACAAGTCAAACATGGGTGTAGGAGTGTCATTTTTGGACTATATTGAAATATGACCGTCAATGTTGATTCATGAGGCGTACGAAGGAAGAATCCATGGGCGCTACGATAGGAACCTTACTGTGTGCTCGACGACTGTAACTGATTCAGATGTGACAAAAGTTTAGAAAATTTTCACTAGTAAATCGGTCTTTAATATACATAATACATATACTATAGTGTGCACAAAAATTTACAATGTAAGTAAGTTAGCAGTTGGCGACTTACACTTTGGAAGTGTAAGATGTATACAAGATGATTTAAAGTTGCTGAGGTTTATAGGGTCTAAATTGTACTGTGCTTACAATAGTATGGTATATTAATTAATTAGCATTTTGCATGAATACTTTAAAGTCGGTGAGAATCATACGCCTTAAATTGTGACAAAGTCTAATTTCTACAATTTTCATTCCTATACTAGTGTGTCAAGAACACACAGTGTATTTTCATCTCCGCTTGAATGTAGTGAACTAATACCCGTATCAGAATTTGAATCCGTATCATGATGATCCCTACATATTTTCTTACTATCCCCAGTTTGATTGGAACAAGGGTGCATGAGGCATTGACAGTGGACGAGGCTGTCTTCTGAAGATGGGGAAGACGAAATGACCGTCATGGAATTCTTTGTTTGTAGTTCCTGGCGCTGATGAGGTGAAACATCACTCGATTGTTGTCCTCTTTTCTCAAAATCCCTTTGGCTTGAGGTCTGCTGGAATTGGTGTAGTCGGTGCTGAAGAATTTGACTTTCTTGATCCATTTGTTCCATAAGAAAACTAAGTTGGGAAATTTGCTCTTGTTTCATATTTAAAAATGTTTCCAGCTGAGTGAGAGTTTCTTCGTTTCGCTCAATCTCTCTTGCCTGTTCGTTTGTCACATTGCGAAGAGCCTCCAACTCTGCCCAACCTTGGAAATCGATGACCTCTTCCCGAGAATCGCTGCTGGTTGTAGGAACTTCTCCTTTCGTCGTATTCACGGAAGACCGTCGCTCATGAAATTTTTTCAACTTAAACCCAAGCTTGAGTAACCGCTCTTCCTCTCTCGTTAGGGCAACATTCACTTCACAAATCCGCTCTAACAACTCATTTTGCTCAAGTATTTCCACTGAGGACAACTCTTCGTTTCCAATTCCTTCTTGACTATCAGAACCTAGGGTAGCGGGACAGGATGGAGGTTCGGAACAAGCACCAGCATGAGGGTTCCCACTGGATTGTTGTTTTTCTTCCGGCTCGGGTACTTTTAAATGATGCCTACTTCGTCCGGATGAATCTTGAGGTTTCCTAGGACTCTTGTCCCGTTTGCGACTACTGCTATTACTTTTCCGACTCTTTTCATCTCTCAAATAGGATTCAACCACGTAATTCTCTCCATTCTCTAAACTTCTGACTCGGTGCATATTTTCTTCATACCGTTCAATTTGTTCCTCCTGTTGTCGCAATTTTTTGAGTTGAGCTTGAATCGTTTCGCCCTGCGTGAGAACCAATTTGAGAAGATGTTGCATTGACTCCATCGGCGGCGACCGTCCTTCCTCATCACTCTCTTCAGCCTGTCAAAAACCACAAAATGAAACAACTCAAGCTCAAACTTTTGCATATATTAAATTTAATCCCAGGCAACCTTGCGGGGAATCCTCTCAACCTTATAAAGAAACTGTTTGACTTTTGCAATTATTATTATCTTGAGTGAGAAAGACCCGACATGTCGCTTCAGGTCGAACCAAAAGCCAGCGACCACTGCACCTTCTTGCTTTTGATGTAAAATATTCTTAATGTAGTGTAACGCTTTTCAAGACGAGAGCAAATGGCTCTGTGAAACCGGAAGCGCAAAGAGTAAAACATAACTGCTACTGTCTAACAAAGCTCCAGTCAAGCTTGAGAATAAGCTTTTCACTCCTCTGCTCCTTTCCTCATTTCATAATTTGTCAAACTGTATCAGGAAATTTGTTGTGGTTTCTCATGAGAAATCAAGACATGTGCTTAGAAGCTAGAGGGAAAATTAACCTAACATTTTCATACATAAGATTAGAAAGTACCACCAAGCGGGTTGACTTGTCATTTGATTCAACAAAATTTAATTATGTCGCAACTGAATAAAATAAAGCACTCAGAATATACCTGATTAGAAAATTTATGATGATTTACAGAGGACTTTCTTCGGAGCACCTTATGAGAAATCCGTTTGTCGATATACCCGTCTGCAGCTGAAGTGTGCTGTGGCCTTAAGATCAAGGCTACGTCATTCTTCTGATCTCCCCAAGCTTTCCATACTTTGAGAATTCGTACACTTGGGTCCAATTTTCTTTCCATCTGAAAACATTACAAGAGTTACGTAAATGAAGATCATCACACTGTCTATACATGATTCTTCTCTCTTGATCTAGTCAAGCACGATTTTGCAATTTTCGACCTCAAGTATACCGAGACAGAATTAAGATTTAAGGGCAGTTAATCCTCTGGATGAAGTTTCTGATGACAGGTACATTTTATGCCAGCCATGGAAAAGATTGTGGTATATTAAACTGGTGGGACTTTTTTTAATGTATTTTGCGGCATTATGGTTGATTACAAACAAATACCACATGAACCCTATGACACTCAAGATCTCCATATTACATTGTATATGCGTGCTATGGTCGTTAGACACTAAATGTATGGCCTCATCTTCTCCCAAGGGGGCCAGGTTTTTCTCTGGCACGCAATCCAAAGAGTTACTTCACAGCAACAATAGTCAGGAAAATGCAAGAATGTAACCAGAGAGTGTAACTCAATCCTAGATGTTTTGGAAATGGTAAAAATCTCAACGTTTGGTTTATGGGGTTAAATTCCAAAGCTTAATGTGCAGGTTTGACAAATTGTCAACGTGACAGATCTCCTCAATCTTTTACTTTCGTCAAATGACGAATCTGTGTTTTTTATCAATTCTCTAGAATCAAACGGTTGAGGTTGTTAAATCCGAAAATCTTCCGTACTACTACTAGAAATGACTAAAATACAATGCTGTTGGGATCGAAATGTATAAAATATTCTCTACTCTACTTTATTACATCATTTTGCCGCTTTACTTTAATCTAACGGGTAAAGTTAACTTGTGAATTGATCATGAATTAATAAAATCTTTCTTCACAAGCCAGACCAACCAATAACAACTTTGTAATTGTTCAAGTGGTTCCAGAGAATTCTCCCATTAATTTGCATAATAGACTAACAGACATCTTAACGGCATGCAATGAAGATTTCTCATACGACGTGCTCAAGATATAAAACTTAGCTATTGGATTTGGTCAGAAGAAATTCCTGTTCCGGGCATCCGACGGGTAGTCAACATGAGAAAGATTGACATTTGAATCTAAATAGTGCAGCCTAAGACAACTGATCGTATAACGCAAATTGTAATTTACTTAATTCCTGCAGGCATGTTGCCTGTCAGAAGAATTCTGTCTTATATTTATTGGCCAAGGCCAATCACAGTATTTCTAAATAAACCAGAAAGCTTTACAGAGGAAGTCTGTGATGCATTTATTATAGACTTGTGTGCATTTCTAAGGATAAAAAATTACAAATACAAGTATTTTTTTATTTAATCCAAGTGCATGGGCCTGCCATATCATAGTCATTATTATTTTGGGTCCCCTTCTCCTGCGTAACGAGTCAGGAGATGAATAAAAGTCGGCGAAAGTTTCCATAGAACGTCATAAAAAGGATTTTATCCAAATTGGTGTATACTAGTTTAAATCCACTGGACTGGACGTACGGTGACGACGTGGGCGTGTGAGACTTAGGGAAACTGCTAGAACTTGGAAAGAACGAAGGAAATCTTTGAGAATGGAAAAGAAGGTTAATTTTAGTCACTCCCACGCAAATGGAACCGAGGCCGCTATGGAAGAATAGCATGTAAATCGTCAACTCCGGGTCGGGCGGGAGAAACCGTTCAGTTCAGCCTCAGAAGAACGAGTCAGGCTCAACCAATGTACGTAATAACCTACAATGCGGAGTCGTATGCGTTTGTGATGTCGGACCGACAGTGTAATAAATCCTAATGTGCTTTTTGGGAGTCACAGCAATTAGATGTGGGCAGGGGATGATGAATGGAGGACCAAGGTGCTATGTAGACATAAAACGCAACTTTACATGTTATCCACGTAGGTTGAAAAAAGATCTTCCAAACATAAGGAAAAGAAAACTGGAGATACTTGATTCTACTAGACTAGTAGTTTATTCTAATAGATTGTAAAATGGACCAGACCAGAGGCTAAGAATGGATGAGTTTTCACCCAAAATATGTGCGGAGAATAGAATGAAATTTAAAAGGTGAGAGTTTCATGGATAGATTTCTCCGTGTTCCTTTGCATTCGTTCCTTTTTCCAATTGAGTACAAGGAGACGCATACAATGGAATGAAGATACAAGGAGGTCCGTCTGAGACGTAAAAATAAAAGAACCTAGCCACCCTTGACTTTTCATAGGGCAATGAGAAGAAGAATGTCCAAATCATTTTATGCTTCATCACTTCCACTTGCTATGTAAAATCCTCCCAGCTCGTCTGGTTGGAATGTTTGGTCCATGGACTAGGTTTCGGTTTTCGGAACAAGTTGTTAGAGCAAAGCCGCCTGCTTCATCTCATTACGACGTAGGTCCAACCAGAGCTTTGGATTCTCTGGACAATTACATGTACAAAAATCTCATCCTATGGACCATGATAGAACAGACCAAGAGGCGGTATTCATTTTTCCATGGCAAATATATACGTGTAAGCTGGGCGCAAAAGTTATTACAAGAGCGGCTCAGCCCTTTAAATGAAGGACCCCAAGGGGCCACCGTGCACGAGAGACCAGCCCAAGGAAATATTTCATTCCTAATGTACGTAGATTATTATTCAAGGGAGAGTCAATGAGGACGGAATGTGGACGTATCGTATCCATGCATTCATCCGTGAGACAAAAAAAAAACTAAGGGAAAAATAATAGCCAGGCGATAGGATCTGGGAATCAACCCTTTGGGTTAGCTCGTGCTAAGGTTCCCCATACTTAATTTCATGCCTGTTTTCCGTCCTTACATGAAAATTTTGAGTTTAACATTGAAATTCTCCTCGAATATTTTTTGGATAAGTCTAAATATTTACAATCAATAGTTTCAGTAATTATGTGGAACTGTGGAATTTTAAATCAGAACTAGGACATATAAATACATGGCATGGAATTACGCAAGGAATTGTGACATGTGTTGTGTTGGGATTGCTGTTTTGTGTCTCTGCTTGAGTCCGATGCGATAATCTCCGAATTAGCCCTCCAGGGGTCCTGCTGAGGTGTAGTAATCTGAAGAAAGATTAATTTAGGAGTGCGCAAAGGATTAATATGCCTGACCAGTGTGAAAGGGCTAATAACGCCACACTTGGTCTGCAGTCAGTCAGTCAGTAATATTCTCACTGCAATGCATTGATGGAAATTGCACACAACTAACTAACAAGTGGACGAAAAGAAATGGAAGGGTGGGTGAAATGAATTTCCTTTTATGAATTTAATTTCTTATCACTGGAGTATATGTTATGCAATCCTCGTCTCACAGAATACGCACATCAAAATCTCACAATGTATGTAGCATGTCATATTTAGGCCTTAATAATTCTTTCTCAGGATTTCTTGGTTGAGTTGAAGGCTATTCTGTCTACCACGCCAAATTGAGGCAAAGGCACAGTGGTGGGGCTAAAAGGGAAGAACCTTGCTCTTGACGGACTGACCATTATTCTGCAATCTCTATGCTAATGTGACATTTAGTGCCCTGTTAATGAGCGTAGAGTCATTTAATCAATTGAGATGAATGAGGCGTAAAATACATCATAAACTCACACGGAGAGCTAATAGTCGTAGAATCTTCAGTTTGTACAATTGAAATTCATGTACCTCCAAAAGGACATGATGGGCCCTGAAGAGTAAAACTCATAGCTATTCCATTAAAAAAAAGTCTCACCTTTCTCCATTTTTCTACAATGGCAAAGTTTGAAGAGTCGTGAGAATGAACCAAGGAGCGAATGACATCTTGACAAGTAGTTGACTTGCTAATTCCGCTCACCAATTTGCAATCTGTACCAATCCAGAATGGAACTTTCTGATGGTCAACACCTCCACCCATCATCTCTCCTCCAGTCTTATCCGTCCCGATGTCAAGGTTTGGTTTTTGTGCTGCAAACACACAAGAAAACAGGAACATTAGAATAGGTGAACTGCGAAAGGAACGAAGAGCAAAATGTTGAACAAGTATTTCATTTTTATAAATATGATCCCTATACTACGAAAGGATTTTTACTACAAGTACAACTTTGGAGGGCAGCAAAACATTTTGCCTTCACGGCACCGCTCTACTCGTAATATTAAGAACAACCTCAAAATCTCAGGAGCCAGAGTCTGGGCGAGTTAAACATATGATCACATGAACCTGGCTGACCACAGCAGCTAAGGTACTTGAAAGGAAAATGTCTCACATGCTCTCAACTCTTTTCTTTTCTATTTAGAAAAAAAAAGTTTTCCGAAATGAAAAGTCGGCATCCTTTCATCTGGTGGGACGATACAAGAGAACAGGTCTGTCTATTGCGTGCATCGTGGGTTGAAAGAAAAGCCCAGCGCAACGCAGCGTATGGATCCCATGACTTTGTTCCGTGGTCAGAGAATTGGTGAGACCGAGACGAGAAAATCCTGCTGAACCAATCTACAAAGTTATTCATGACACAGCCAAGGGAACTAACCTTTGACCCGGAAAGCATTCCAATCTCTTCCTGGTTTTCAAATTTGACTTTTCCCAGGATAAAAGAATCACGCGTCTTGTTATTATCTATTCTTGAGTTTCGGTTCCAGACCATCACATAGGTAAAATCTGTTCATGCCAAACATTGTGATCATAGGCAACAGAACAAAATCTTTGTGTTTTGTAAATATATGACCAGCCTGATAATTTCCGAAACGAAATTTCGACATATAACGTGCAGTCTGTGAATTGCGTCATTGCAAAAAGAATTTTCCTTCAAAATCGTGTTGAGTTGTGAATTCTTGCTTTGAGAATTTACAGTCATTCGTTGAAAGGAATCCTTTGTAATTTGTGACTCACGAACCTATGCGAAGTCACAACTCCACAAAATAATGTCGTAATTTGTCAATCCCTGCTTCAAACAAATCAGGAAATACTTGTCGTGAAGTAATAACCTGAGACTATAAAATTAACACTGAACAGTGAAAAATTTTTTAGCGCCATTAGAGTTAAATAAAATTTAATTCCAATCCAATGCACACACTTTACGTGATAAATAAAAGTTTTATGGTTTGAGTTCTCTTTTGTTGGACTTAACCAAGCAGATTCTGACAGTACAAGTTAGCTGATGCAAGAATTCGAATTCGATTAAGGAAACAGAAAATGGCAAACAAGACGGAACCAATTTCCAACATGCTAAGATTCGGCTGTTGAATTATGTAAATGATGAGGAATTTTGGATTGTGTTCAAATCATGTTACGGAACGGACCAGATCATAGATAGTAGTAAATTCTCCCCGAAAATATTCGCTGACCTTTTTTCAGCACACAATTTCATAGCTGTCAATTATGTTCAGACTCAAATTACTAGAGAATATAATTTTTTTGCGATATGGTCTTATGAGCATACAACAATCTAAAGGTAAAACGTCCGTTGTAATAAATCTGTGAAGCTCGACTAAGTTTCATGATTTGATTCCAAGCCTATGTATTTGTGCATTGCAGAAGAGTTAACGATTACCCTGTCTCCTTGCATTAGAGTTTGTGAGAATTTGTGAATCTTATTTATTATACACGAGGAAGGAACATACCTGGAACTCATCCATACGCACAAACAACTCTCCTCTTCGATCTCATCAGAGCAAAAGCCATGAAATGAAAACATGTTGAGTATCAAGGAAACGAGAAAGGAATTGCGTGTGCAATAATGATACTTGAACTTCTATAAAATCATCGCAATTATCCTTCATTATCCCTTCCTAAGCCATGTGGAGAATCGCAAATTGAAAGAAGAGTCAGATGTGCTGTTTCTCCCCGAAAGGAGAAAAAACTCACTCACTCACACTTTTTCCACAAAGTTGTAAAAAGTGAGCAGTTATTCCATTATTTTCATTAAATAATTACATTTCTTTCTCTTCACCACGCATCAATCTTCACAGCAACAACATTATATCATACATGCCAACCAGATCAACTTCTGCTCCAACTGCCAACTCGTTCAACCCATTCTTTAAAAGCCGAATTCACACATTGTTACATGAAGAACGATTGGAATATTAAAGATTTCAAATTTAATGACCGTATCTATGACTTGCATGGTCAAATTCTCATTTGCAAATAATCATCCCATCATGTTATGTACCACTTAATTTTTCCTATAAATGTACAGGACAGATAAATCAGCTATCAATGAAACTAAAATAGTATTACTTGTACCTTCTCGGAGTTTAACACTATTAAAAGCAAAAGAATTGGAAATTGTAATGTGGTAGGTAGCCGGATTTTCAAAACTAATGTTAGGACAGCAGGAGTGCAGATTTTATTGAACTTTCGCTGCTCGCATGACCCTGAGCCTCCAATCTTGTATCTTGCCGTTAAATTTGACAGGATGAGTGTGAACTACACAAACAAACAATGAGGTCGATGGTCTCTGAAATAAGTGCTGCGGATGGATGAAATCAAAGAAAATGGTGCCAGAAGACGACACGACCCTCAAATCATGGTATTACAGAATTGCTATGATCCCACCTCACCCTTTGCTCTGTCAATGTTTATTGAAGTCAACTTTCCCAAAAATCTACTATGTTGGCCCGCATGGAAATGAATATCTCTGACTCATGATTGACTCCTTCACACTCTCCTTCACACCTCAGTGGGTTTACAACATATTTTCACATCAGACAGAGTCAATAAATGCTACAAAGTCAGTAAGTAGTGGACCTTTACTTCCTATCCATTCTTCTACCTGAGTCAAATGGATTTAACGAACCCTAACAGGCAAGACAAGACGGGCATTTGGGTTGGACTCCTTGTTGCGTGTACAGTGCACAAAGTACAAATCGCATTGCATTGCATTGCATTACATGCACTGCACGGTACTTATAATTTCTAAACCAACCCTTTCGGTTTGGCACTGGCACGCCAATCCCAGTAATGCAAAAAGAACACAATTCGTGTTTCTTCGGGTTTGGTCTGCCTTTACGAAACTGCAACTTAATTTAAAATGCATGCATGGAGTAGAATGGATGGATTTTTGAATGAGATCCTGAATAGAAATAGGAGTGGGTGGACTAGTCACGGTGCGTGCGGTACAAGATGACGAGGACTTGGGATGGTTGATTGTCTTTAAGTTTAAAACTTTTTTCGTTTCATTCTTTTCTTCGTCATCCTTACTCTTTTCCTCGCTCTCCTGACTGACCCGTTTTCCTTCAGCGACTTATTGGAACAACAATGCAAATCGAACTTGATCCATCCGACCGAATAATTACCATATCAATCCTTAATTCACTCCACTACATGTCATTCCTTCATCTACTTGAAAAACAACTCTATTTGTAGAGCGAAAAGTCAAAGAGCCTCATCAACGTTTGACACACGGCTTAAAATCAGACAGCAAAAAATGACCCAGTTTTAATCAATATATACTTGAGATTGGGCAGAGCCCAACCGTAAGAAATAGGGGTATAAAGTACCGCACATTTTTGTAGATTTGTAATTATTTGGTTATTTAGAAAATTAACTTGCATAAATTGTGGCTATCTGATCATTCGCAGAATTATTGTCACACATAGAATTTAAGTATCATGGCCTAATAATTTAGAAGGAAAATAATTCGGTTGAAAGAATTTGCGAACTGGCCTTCCTTATGGTTTTTCGGCATGGACGTTTGAATTCATAGCCAATATTTTACAGTTCTTTGGAATGCAACATGCATAAAAGAGATGGTTTATGCATTTAACGACATTCCTAGGGATCATAGGAACCTTGTCACTTACGTTAGTCTGTCAGCTCAGTGCGTATTCATGACATCGTTGCATTTACCGGAAACAGGTTCACGTACACCAAAGCCTAACCTCCTCAACCTTCCTTGTCCCCCCGTTTTGAACTCAAGTTGATTAACATTAAATAATCCAGCAAAAGAGTTGTCGAGAGCTTTCTCGTTACAGAGAGTTAGGAGACATTCAAAGCTCTGAAATTCAATGCAAGTGTGAATTAGAGCAACTGGAATGAAATGAATAATTTTTATGACTCTGATTCATAGTAACAAACAGGATAGAATGACATTCTGAATAGCATCCGAGCGGAATAGCATAGCATTGTTACAGCCCAAATGTTTGTCCAATTTCAATTACTGTGGTTCCACCAATTGAGCACTTCTTCCTGTTGTAGGATTACACTGAACTTGAAATGTAATGAATAATTTTAGTAATGAAAGCAAATAAGCAAATGTCCAGAATATGAGTGGTCATTATAGGATGCGCCAAGGGTGGATACAACAATGCATCCATGAGCATGTGACCCATTTCCGTCCGAATGCACCCATTCACATCAAATCTAATCTAATTCAGTGTTACATGCATGTGTTTTGTAAAAAAATTATTTGGCTTTATGTAAATTTCATTCTCACAATTCTCATTCACAACAGTCTGCTTGTTGCATTTTGCGTTTGCCAACAGGAGCAACCAACCAGTCAGGTGAGATTGGATGTTCCTACTCTGCTGCATGTGTGCGTTTCGTCAAGTCTGTTTAGATAAAAGACGACATTTGTACTCATATATAAGCTCCGCTGATTTTGACAGAACCAAGGATCCGTTCAATTATTCCGTTATTAGGACTACAAATTGAAATTCCAGAAGCTGAGAAATTGACGATATGATGCTAACAACGATTTGAATGTTGGCAACTGTTTGAATGAAACACACAGTCAGTCAGTCTCAGTTCCACCCTTTAGGAAGAGAAACAACAGTTTACTTAGAAAAAAAGTTTTACATGCGTGCAGTGTGAATCTGGGAGGTAATAAAATGACAAAACGGTAGGTTCCTCCACCCTAAGGTAAAATGACGAAGAAGAAGAGGGCAAAAGGATTGAATGGTCCAACTCATCCTTGTACACTTTTTGCAAATGAGGAGAGATGGACATGAAAGAGGATAGAAAAACTCCGAGGAAGATTTCATGTGACTCTGACTTTTGGAGTGACAAGAGAACAGCAGTCAGTCAGTCAGCCAGTTTAGAGTTCCAATTGTTGTTCCTCCGTGTACACGTTATTTTCCCAGATGCATGTGGTAAGTAGTGTGACAAAAATTCGCGTCCGTCTGTCTGACACTCTCCACTAAATCTAAATCCAATGAATGGTTCAACGAACTTCCACATCTCAACCAAAACTCCTAACCAACAACAATAATAATGTATGTGTTGTTGGCTAAAAAGTTGGATGATGATTCGCCATTACTTTGTCAAAAGATAACCATGTCATGGGAATGTCCACCAGCAAAAACTATAATATGCATCTATGCATGGCTGAGGTCTGCATTCGAGGACTTGGGCTTTCCAGCGTGGAATGACCTTGGTTTTGTCTAAAAATTATCTAACGTAACCCCAACTGATCAGACTTCTCTGTTGTGGGCTCAAAGGAAAATCACGTGACTGGAAATGGAAGTGACGAGGCGTGGAGTTGAGTGGACTGGAGTGCATGCTCATGATGAGATGTGAATTGACCGAGTCGGATGATTATTATGATAGGTTCGCCTCGTTGCACCTTCATTGAAAAATATTCCATGCCATGGTCATCCAATGAGAGGAACAACAATTCTACTACTTGTAATTTTAGTTTAACTTTATAAAAACCATGCAATGCATGAATGCATGAATGAATGTTTAGTTCTTTTGCAATTTTTACTTGTTGGCATTTTGAATCAAGTTCCGGTTAGGTAAAGGAAGGAACCATGTGTAGCTTATTGCCATGTTCTTAGTTAAAATTTATTTACTCATTCCTTATAGATGGGTGGACAACAAAGCAAGTGAGATTCAAATTGTAATGCAATATGTTTGTGTGCTTATTTCATTTTCCTTTGTGTGCATAGCGCTTCCTATGAGAGAGGGTGGACTTGGTCCATTTTATCCATACACCATTGTCTCCTTATGTAAAATTGCAGTGCAAATTGTAAACTGTGTCTGAACACTTGTGCTTTGGTCACGATGGTTGGGTGTAATTTCTGAGACACTCTTGAGGAACTTTTATTTGCTTTCAATTTCCTTACGTCCATCAACGAAACGAGACTCAGCTGAACAGTATAATTATATTTGTATGAGTGCGTGAAGAGACGATTTGTAAATTAAAAATATTTACTCTATCTTGGTACTATTCTTATGGAATTGCCCACGTCTGTCTTTTTCCATTGTAATGTCACGTTTAAATCTTTTTACCCATTTTCATGTCAATATTATGACAGCTTTATTTTATTTATTTTTTGGTCGTATTTTGTAAAAATATTTGGTCTAAAATATTCAAACTACGTATGGACCACCCAAAGTATAAAGCGATTTATTTTGTGAGGCTATTGCATCGTAGTGGAATTTTTGTCTGCTAACCATGGTAAATTCGTGGTGGTTTACCCATAACAATATTAATGCAAATTACTTAATACTTCCGCTGACTCGCTCGCTGTGTAAGCTCAAGCACTGCGGGTCTGACTGCAAGGTCATTGTATTCATAAAATTGAGGAACATTTCATAATAAAAAATCCTAATGACGGTAATACTAGTCTTGGAATGGGCAATTGAAAAGGAGATAATTAGTGACCTTCCCAAGTTGAGGTTATTTGGTCCCAACCCTTCATTACGTGTCGTAAGGTTTCTTCTCTTCGGGAACAAGGGACAGGTAACGAGGTAAAATAAGACAAAACCTGCTTTGAACCAAAAAGTAGTTAACTCAAAGAACAATTCATCTTAATGATGACAATAATCTTGTAACTTACACAAGTAATATACCACAAGGAAAAGAGGAAAGAAATTCATATTCCTCAAAAAGAAAATTTAAACCAGGTATACAAGTATGTAAAAAAAGTAAACAACAGGTAATGTGCGTTCAAATTCATTGTTATCAATGTCTAATTACTACAATTAATCAACACATTTGTTGCGAGCCTTTGCTTACGGGTGAATAAAGTTGAAGACCGTATCAACTTCCTTACAAATAAGCGAGAGTTCCTAGTTTTTATTCTCCAAGATTTTTTCACTCTGTTGAACTTGGCAAGTGATTCTGAGTAGCCAGTCAGTCAAGTATCATTCTAAATCATTCGTCATTTTCACACGGTTGGCCCTTCAATCATCTGTTCTACGTGAAATTTCGTTTTCTTTTTAAACATATTGCTTGTTCTTCCGTGACTAGTAATTCCAATTCGTTTTCTTCATTCCGCTTTCTCAGTCAAATGTACATACGAAGAAACATAGAGGATTGATGTGGGATGACTGAACAATGCAGTATGTCACAAATTGTGTTATCTACGGCTACTTGCATTGTTGCGCTCTTCTTGATGAGGGCGGAGGAGGAAACAATAAGATATTATCTCAGCATTCCTTTTTGTTAAGTTCCTCCAAGGGGCAGAAACATGGAAGTGGTTTGGAAGAAAGAAAGCAAAATTAAAAGTAGTACTATCTTCCCTGCCAAAGCGTAAACGAGCATTTTAATTTTAGTATAATGTTCGTTTGAGACTTCTGTCCCAGCCCGAGTGTTTCATATTTTCCTGTTAGTGTTCCCATTCTTTAAAAAATCTGTAACTAATTCGCCATTTGCTCGTGCATAGTGTTAGTACGTAAAAGAGCAACAAGTTCCTCCTAATTAGGTCTAGCGTTGCAAATTCTTTCCCATGTAAACGAAAGACAAGTTCAATTCTCATGGTTAATGACTCGCTCATAACTTATAAATTTAAGCCTTGGCCCAGCCAGAACAAAACTTCCATTGCAATTAAGTACAAACTAAAGAACACAAATCAAATGACATTTGTTTTCTTCACGCTAATTCCATTATCATTTACACTCTTGAAATCTATAGATTCACTGCCATTGTTGCTGACTTGTTAAGTGCAGAAGGGTCATTCGTAGCCATGCTCATGTTAGCTGTCTACTTTCTCGGCATGTTTCGATTTAATATAAATCATGACTACGTGCTCATCCACAAAGTGCACAGGTGCTAACAAGGGATTTCTATCACTAAAGCAATGTTACCTTGTCTAATAATTTATTCCATGCTCTACATTTGTGCTCGCCAGGCCAGACATCATTGCACTCCTCTGGTCAACCAAAATGATTTGCATTTAATCGAGCAGACTACTTACCAAACCAATACATTTGGTTGGCGGAGGGCCAAAACACAAAAAAGTCAAATTTTAATTCACCTCATGATCTTAAACCCCGACTCTTCAACTTTTATAAGTTAAATATTTTTTGTACTCTGGGTATTTCGTCTGACTTTGAGGTATGGATAAACAAGAAGGTTCAAATTGCAATTAAGAGCAAATTATATTTAATATTCCATCACAGTACAAACGAATCATTCACAATCCAAACTCATTTAGTAGTTTTATCGTCCATTTTATTAAATCAAATGCTTATTGAACATTCTCCTTCTAACGGGATTGGAAAATGGCTAGATGATTTTAAATTTGTAGACAAAATTTTATATTCGAATCGTCTCGTGTCTAGCCGTGCCATCCTTATATTATAAGTGCTGTATAATGAGAATCAGCGACAGACAAAGTATAAGTCATTTGGTGAAAATCTCAAATTAGTTTACAAAGTGACAGATTGGGAAAACTTTTCTAAAGAATGGTTTTGGGACTTCATATTTACGTTGTGTCTGATTCGATGGACAGGATCCTCATATAAACACAATGAACCATATTTTCTTTGAGGAGTACAACAAACAACTCAACAGCCAGCCTTCATCACTTCACCTAATAACACAAAACCAATTGTCAAGATGTAGAAAGTCCGCGTCATGCTAATTAGGCTACCTGCACATCATTCCTCGGTACACACTTTCCTAACAACAGAACCAAATGGAATGAATTTCACTCCAAATATTCTCCCGACAAACTAAAATGAAGAGCAAATAACAAATATCATAATTTACAGAAAGTACACAATTTTTCGCACTAATCAAACGTACAAATAAAAGTGCTCATATTGTAATAATTTGAATTGAAAAACGTTTTGGAGGAAACAATGTCCCTATTTTAAAATTCCTGTATGAAATATATAAAATTAAGTAGAAATATTCAAGGCAGACGAGAATCAGAATCTTGTGGGAGTTGTTAATCAATGGTGGACGACGGGGATTGGTTAATGCATTACAAATTAAATATTTAAACAAGGCTTTTAAGTACAAAACCTAATCCATTTGATTAGTCAGCCTATCCAGAAATGGAACGAGCTACAAGCCTTTTAAACAAAGTTAGTCAAGAATTAATGGGGTCTGTGGGAAATTAGGAAGTGCTCAGACTTGTCCATTTGAAATAATATATACTTTCCCGAGTCCTGAGTCACAAGATGATGAGAGTTGGAGGATGTTGAGGTTTTAAATGGTTTTAAGATGACATCGGCACGCCAAAGAGACTTCCGCCCAATAGAGGCGGAGAATTAAGAGAGTTAACTAAATTAAGACACAACTCTCAATTCAACTTCCTCGTCTAAGGAATTCCTTCACTTTTTAGACAACCTCCCATATTAACCACACCACCCTAAATTAGGTGAACCCATATTAATCTTACAAGTGACCATATTAGGGTAGAGTTTGAAAAATCTAATACAATAATAAATGCAAAATAATGTTGAGAGTATAATTGAACAATTCTAATTTTATCGAATATTTCTGAATAGGCTTAGCGTTTTCTCTAAAACGGTTGCACTAAACTTTACGACCATGGTTTGATTATCAGTAATAGATCTATCAAAGATGAATCTCTGAAGTTTCAAAAAAACTTTCTTGAAAAGAAAGGAAAATTCTAAATATTTCACTACTGATTATAAAACTCAGTACATATGTCCGTGATAACAAAGTTCGCTTTGAAGACCCCAATTCGCTAACCAGATCATGCAATGACATTTATAATTCCCGAAGAGCATGTATCTTTTTAATTAATTAATTAATTAATCACTAGGTTCAGTTCTCACCTTGTTTCCTTGAGCGAATGATAATATTTTTCTTGAATCCAGTGGATTCGAATCAGCTCGTCTGCGTCTCAGATGCCTCGTCTCATGAGTCTTGTTGAGTTTGGCGTTATTTCTTCCATGAATCACTGGGACGTGACTTTTGAAGCCAAAAGTTCCGGCATACGGGAAAGTAGTTCACTCACCTACTCAGGTTTTGGTTTGAGAGTGCGAATTGGCGGACCGACGCATTCGCAAGACAAAAACGACTGAACGCAACTCAACAAAAACACAAATCCAATGGAATCAACTGGGATTTGCACTTTATACCCAGCCAGTCCAATAAACTACTTGTTGCTCTTCTTTCTGTCGGAAAATGTGTCCCCACAAAAATTTATGAGATGTTTAATTTGAAGTAAAATTCAACTTGTAAGCCCACACGCTACTGTTTATCCCTTGCCGACGGGCCAATTGTCCCTAAACCAATCTGCCGAGACAGAAGTGTAATTACAGAGTCACGAAAACATCTTAATTGATACTCTAAACCAGGGACCGAAGAAAAGAATGCCGACAATAACAATTGTTCACTCTCTTCACTTTTAAGAATTAACTGTATAAAATGACTGCAAAATTGTCAACTCCTAATGTATTTTAACAGAAACTGTCCAAATTTCTGCACCACGCGAGTAAGACAACCCAATTGAATTGCAGATGGAAAGAGACGTAACTCTTTAAGTATTTTGTACGTGCACTGTGGATCTAAACATTTTGTCTTTGATCTTCAAACACCTTGACGCACCTGAGAGAACTGATGATTTGAGCTGTGCATAGAAATCTTATTAGACTTGATCCATGTTGCAGCCTCCACCCTCATACCAACAACCCCTTCTTTTTCACTCCACTCCAGTCCATGCAGAGTAGAAATGACTTTTGAAACAAGAGGGTGAAATGAAACATTTGCTCAGGAGTTTTAACATTAAGCCAATGCTACGCATTTTGCGACGTCAAAATATGAACCAGTCAAGTCCAATACAGCTTCAAGTAAATTTAAGTAGTCATTGTGCGTGTGAACCTCAGGTTTTTTCATGCATTTGTCATTGTGATGTTAAACTTATTTTAAATTATTGTTTTTGTTGATACTTGGAAATAAATTGCTAATATTTAAGGACCGTTATGAAGTAAATAAAAATTTTAACGAAATATGTCGAGATAAAATCACCTAATTTATTTATTCATTAGGATTTGGCACTGCATCATGCATGCACGACACATTGAAGTTTAAATGCCTAATTAGGAGCATAAGTAGTCATAAAACACCAGACTAATCAATTAGTGGAATCCTTGCAGAGAGATAAGTAGAGGCTTAATTGCAAGCCAAAACGTTGATGCCAACACAAGCAGTTGTAGAAAACTAAGATGATAGGAATAAATGGCTTTTGGTGACGATTGACGAGATTCATAGGATCAGATCAACAATGTTGGGAATCTTCCTCCTGTGTGTGTGTCAATTCAGTTTCAGTTAGATAATCATTCAAGAGGAGATTCCCTTGGGTTGAACAAAAGACAGACGAGGACAAATTCGGAACTGTATTTAAGTTTGTATGGAATAAGAGAGAACGTAATCAAATGGACATTGCACCAAGACAGTATTATTTGTTCTTAATGCTAACTTCGACTTGTAAAAGGTGGGAATCTCACCTGTGTGTGTGTGTCCTCAGTCAGTACAAACTCTTATTCTTCTTCTTAAGGATGGTTGAAAATTGTTTGAGTGAGCGGAGATGAGGATGAGTTGAGAAGGGAAGAAAGGCGTAAAAAGATCTCTCAGCCCTGAAAAGGACAATTTTTTCATCTGTTTCTATCATCCTCATCCTTTGCTTGCTCCAACTATAAGTTCAGCTTAACTTATCCGTCCACCGCTTTCCGAACATATTCTCTGTTCAAAATGTCAAATTCTTCCAGTGTGAAATGCAAATTACATCCGCTCAATAGTTTAGCAATCAACTCGATGAAAAGTGCAATTGTAATTTTGCACTTAATAGGTGGACAGGTATTGACGAAATGCTGATTATTATAATTATTACAAATCCCTCCGCCATTGCAAGAGATGTAAATTTAATCGCTGTTATCCAATATCTATTATATTTGCAATTTTCTCAGTCAAATGCCACCATGATAATATCAAGTAACAAGTGCATGTTGAAGTTATCTCATGATTGTCAGGATTGATTGTTCATGCAAAGGATTGAAGAAGTGCATTACTAATGAGAAAAGGCATGAAGTCAGAACGACGGGTTTATTAGAGGTAAAGAGAAGAAACCACAACACTGTGTAGATGCAACAATACATGAAGCAAAACGAGTCTCTTGTAACTACTCAGCTAAGCTGGCTTTATGAATCTGATAGTTTTTACGAAACAAGTCAGTTGTATGGATTCAAGCACGTTCCGTTTAAATATGCTTTACAACACATTAAAACATCGATTCTAGTTACGAAGCCTTTAATGTCTGTTATTTGGTGAGACATTAAATCGCATCTCATTGCAGCACTCCTTGCATTTGCAATGCATTACGATAATTACTATGAACGACATAGGACTTGATGCAAAAGACGTCGCAACAATAACCAGACGAGTTGGCCTGAGGACATCCAGTCAATTTATTGTGTCCTCTTCTCTCCCATACAATCTATACAATTATTTTTCATTCTTCTGAGCCTGAGCACAATTCCATTTTCAATCAGCTTTCGGAAATTTGCAATCAAACAGGGTATGGCACGTTCAGCAATGCCATTCAGCAAGGTCGCACATGATGGACGAAGTAAAAAGTATTAGCATCCGACGTCTTTAGTAGTCAAAACATTCATTCACAGTTGATACCCCTAATTACAAAATAATTCCAAGTTCACACATATCACGAATCCCTGGCAAGAATAAATACATGTATGAGTACGTGTTATGATGCGTCTTTGAAGAACATAAATCTTGTTATAACCAGAGTAAGTTGATAAAATAAAGTGAACCTGACGTGGACATGTGTCGTCAATTAATTTTGCAATTGTAATTCTTGGTCATCATCATCATTCACACTGATATGCTTTCTTAAAGTTACAATTTGTATTTACTAAAGCAGGTTCAAGACTTGACAGAAATTCATAATGTCCAAGATTGCTTATTACTCGGTTACTGTAATCCTCATATAAATTGCAAAAATCATTGAATTGTCACAACTGAATGAAACTGAAGATAGGAATTCCAAGAGGTGGGGATGAGATTTGCATTCATTGTACGAGCAAGCCGGAAAACAAGGGAAGGAATAAAATATTTAATCTAACTTTAAAACTGATTTGAGTCAGTGATCAAATCAAAAGAAGAGCACGATATTCTTGATGAATGTTTAAGCCACGCTGCCCAAAGTTTGCTTTCAGAGCAATTATAACAAGAAGAAGAAGAAGGCCTTCCTAAAGGTAAATTTAGTCAAAAGGAAAGAATGGGAAGTCGTGCTTGGCCAACGAAAAAAGTCAAGTCTAAAAAAGAGTTGCACAGGAGCATTGTAGCTATTCAAGGATTACCTTTCCTTGTTTGTTTGCATTGTGCTTGTGTGTAAACCTACTTAACTGTAAATACGCTCCTCGCACTTATAGGGATAACCAACAAAACTGAATTTTTTGACGCAATAATTCGGGGAAGAATTACTGAACATTGGGAAAAGCATATAAACAGAAGATTTTCGCATTTACAGCTTCCAGAGTACAAAAAAGTTTTTGAGGTCAGGAAGGAATAAAAGAAATGAATGTAAGAGAGTCAAGTGGGCGTATTAAGTCAGCAAGGGCTCCACACAACCAAGTATAGACTTTGACTGTGTACTCCCAAATAATTATTTCAAGTAGGCAGCAGGGATCCTTTTGTTCTGGATAATAGTCCCGATCCTCCTATTCAATCCTTTTCTCCAAACTAAAATAAATTGCACAAAACCCGAGGAGCTGTAATACTTGGGAGCATCCATGGTGAGCTACTGTCTCATTCAATTCAATTTTATACCTTCTCCTAATACGAATTCTATTACATCCTGTTTCAATTGTGAAAGAAATATTTACCCTCAACAAATCCAAACATGGATGAAATGAAGAATAGAAGAATTTGCAAATGAAAAGTGCAGCTAACTCTATTCTGAAATTTGTATTTGTTACTAGTTGTGATAAAAAAAGTAAAAAATTGAGCCCTTGAATTCCATAATCAATTATACAGGATCTGACAGCTCTGACGTAAAATAATTCTCACGGGGATTGGGAACAGTCGATTTGGGCTAAGGACCATATTTTTGGATCAAGTTCAATTAATCCCTTGTGTACCGTAAATTAATAATTAATGAAAACATTTTCCCACGAAAATTGAAACCCTGTCAAATTAAAGGTTCATGTTACATGATCCGTACATTTAATTTTGTTTTTGGTAAATTAATTTGTTTTTATTACATGTTTACACGAAACAAATATGTAGGCGGTACCTTACATTATTCTACACTTGGTTTCATAAATATTACTTATAGTTTAAAGTCGTGCCTGTTAATATACTTGTATTTACACAATACTTCTTTTAAACAAGGTTGTGAAATATTAAATTTCGTAGGAATTCAAATTTAAATGCTGAACCAATGATAACTTCAAATATGCACGGAAGAAAATATGAAAAGACAGTTGATGCAGAGCGAAGGATAATAATTAAGAAGTTTTTATTATTGAGTCATTTATATAACATTATTTTCTTGATAAACATCTAGATGAATATAATGTTTGCATAGTGGAATGACAGGAAAATAGTAACAATTACAAACCCCACAAGTGGTTGATTGTTTCCCACAGCGTCATTCTCACCTAGTGCACAACACCCATGTGCTCAAACTACAACCTTGCAACAAAGTTGCTAGAACTAATGAGCTCATCACATTGGAGAATTCTAAGAGAAGACATCACATTAATTTCTATATTTGATAACTCGATAATTCCTTGAGTTCTAACCACTAAAAATAATACACATGAAACAGCAAGTCTATCTACGAGATATAATCAAAGGAAACTATAAGGAAATCTTCAAAATCTATTCTAGTCGTTGTACCATTCGACGAACTAAATACATCTAGATGTTTCAAATAAGAATATTCAATTAATTTTGAATTAAAAAAGATATTTTTCAACATTTTACAACCAAACTAAACCCACGTTAAAATTATTTTATGAAATGTAGGAACTAATTCGTATTCCGTTTGAAAAGGATTCGAATACTATTGCAAGGATTTATCTAATCTTCATCCGAGTGGACCAACCTTGGATTCACTTGGTCCCTGCCTAAATTATGCGAAACTGGAACACTCGCTTCAGTTTTTTTCTCAACAGTTGATGTGGCTGATTTTGTGTGTTGGTCGACATTTTCATTACGATTCTCGTTAGATCCCATTTCGTTGGATTTGCTGAAGCTGTTTGTATAAATGAAAAAATATGTTTACACGGATTTGCATCATTAAAATCAAACTTAAATGCTATAGCATGTATTACTCAATAACCTTGGAACAAGCCTGGACTCGTGTTGGTTTGATTCGGTTTCTCGTCCGAAATGCGATTTTGTCGATCGTTTTTCTGAAAATAGGGAAACGGATTATTTTAATCAATGTGTTACAAAATTTTCCAAGTGTTGCTTTCCTACAGGCACTTAGGTTTTGGCCAAATAAAATCTTGGCCTGTTATTAGCATTATGTCAGCCAAAATCAGAAGTTGCATCTGACCAGATTTTACCATTGCTGAAACGATACTTTATAATGAAGGTAGAATTATTAAGGTGGTAATGACTTGGTTTTGCTTCGCTTTCCTTCCTGGCTTTGCCTCAATATTTTCTTTTTACATTTCAATCATTCCCGTTGTTGGAATTCTCGTTCTATTTAATTGAAAGAGCGAAGAGGCTATGATAATGACTTCGAAGGAGATTGACAAGCGAAAAAATTTAAAGTTTAGCCGGTCTAATGTGTCGATCAATCAACTTAATTAAAAAACAATGCAAGCCTAACGGCTTCGGTAGTACTAAGCGTAAGCCACAGATATAATCTCTTCCGATTGCTCAGCATTCAGAAGAAGTGTAACACAACAAAAGTCTGCTCCAGATTCTCATTCATTGTTGATGACTATTAACCTTTCGTTTAATCCAATTTTGCAGAAAGGGGTATTTATCAAAATTTCATACACTGTCAAAAGCCAATAGTTCCTACTGGTTTTGTACAATTTATCCTTCAAAATTATGAATGATTAATTACTACCTGTAACGGGAACAAGTGCCCAGTTGAAGTTCCCAAGAATTTTGGCAAGAGTTCCTGTGTCTATTGAATCCCGTTCCGCAGAAAAATCTGTCTCAATGGCGATTGAACGCTTTCGTCTTCCCAATCTGGGCCCAAACCACATGCCTCCTCCATTGTTGGAACTCCTTTTCTCTGTGTCACTGTCATCAATATTGTTTTGACTTCCTGAGGATGGGTCACTCAATGCAGCTAAGCCCCTGAATCCACCTCTCAAAATACTTGGGTCCGAGTTTCCCATTGAAGCAGAAGGATATGCAAAATCGTCATAGTCCGCATATTGGTCATGCCAAAATGGGCGTTTCCCAACTCGTGGAAATGGGATCAATTGCCTTTTTCCTTCATGAATTCCTTTTTGTACACATAAAAATTATTATATAGTTCAAGTCGCAATTAAATCCTCTCTCTGTTAGAATTTCTTGTTTTTACCACCATCTGAACGCCCAATTCTGGGAAAAGGAATAAGACCAGGAGACAAGGTGTTTCCATCACGTTTTCCATCCATGTAGTATCTATCAGGTCGTCCTACCCTAGGGTATGGAATAATTCCTTTATCAGATGATTGCCCTATGAAAAATATCAAAACACAATTAGTGATTTTAGAATTTAAAACTCTTTCAATTTACGAGCAAATAAAATCACCATGAACTACTGCAACGGAGGTGAGTGTAGCGAACCAAAGAATTAAGTTCATGATGAGAAACAAAGGACTGGAAGAAATGAAATAGATTTTAAGATTTCTATCCAGTGAAATTGAAACGGGAAGTCAAGGGTTGAACCAAGTAGTGATGATGGTGAGTGTTTGAGGTCGAGAACTGGTCTTGTCCGAGTATTTATAAGAATTTGGGGGATTTCTGAGAAAAGTGTGTGGGCATAATAAATGAAACTAGAGAGAAAGAAATGGCCATTCTCTAGGTCCAGAGAGTCCGAACCCTTTGACTTGAATCTTGGTCGGCATGACACAAACATGTACTCAGAAGAAAGTAAGACGTGAAAGATCTCAAGCCTCGAGATTAACTTTGATGAAAATTTATCGAAAGTTACAACCGGTAGGGGGTAAAACAGAAGAACACGGAGTTCCTGATTTCCGACAATCACGCGAGGAATGACTTCCAAAAATACAAGGGGGCGACAAGAAAACAAACTTACGTGTATAAGTTCATCCAATCCATCCTCAGACTCCAGACGTAGAATACTAAAAACATTTATACATTCAACTAATTCAGTTCATGTATCATCATCATCAACAAGATATTGGGTAGATGGGAAGACTGGAAGACCAGCAATGGTTATTAATGAGTTTGGCGGCAGATTTATCCAGAGAGAATGCACAGAATCATAATGTGTCCTCCTCACTGCGCCGTACAAAATATTTTGCGCTAATGCGTGAGGTCAGCTTCGCCTCACAGTAAAGAAATTGGCCCATGCTTCTGGCAGCAAGCAAAAAAAATAAACTTATGGTATTCTGGAAAATACTGGGAAACTCCATTTGACAAACGTCAAAAGGAATATTGCAACTAGTACCGAGTTTGCAACAAGTATTTTCAGAGAAATGGGTTTACCTAGAGAAATCTTTCGAATTCCTTTAAATTAATGCTTCTGTCAGCTAAGTTTTGTAATAAGAGCAGAGGTTAAGGTCAAATGTTCCAAAGAAAGAATCAAAACTTTTATCCAGATCCCAAGTCTACTTGGGATGTTCCGCCCCAAGATGTGTATTTAAGAAAGAGAAATGAAGGTTGAAAGCACTATATGGAATGGGTAATTTCATTCAGAGAAGTAAATCCAGGAAGCCAATCACTGCACCAATCTTTCAAATCTTTAAATTATTTATTTGTATTATCGTTCACCAATGTGTGCAGTTTGCAGTTTTATCCTCAAACTTGTTAAATTCGACAAACACTAGTCGATAGATAGATAATAGCTTTTTTTATTCGGTCAGGCTCTTCAGGGTTAACTGTTAGTATGTGAAGCCATACGGAGATAATCATATGAAAATATACTAAATTTGGCGAACCTTTGTTCTTTTCTATAGTAGGCAACAATATCTATCTTTTTCAGCAGCCATATGGACAGTTTCCAGTTTTAGCTTCAGAATCAAACTAGGATAGTATTTTAATTCAGATTGTATAATTTTTATCTCGTTCATTTCTCCTGGATGGATCATCTTGAATTTCTGGAGGAACTGGGAATTCCAGTACCGTTCATGCCGTTTTGTTAAGGATGATGCTGAGGTCCATCTGGAGTGAAAGAATCCAACTTCAATTTATCAACATCCCAATGGAGGGAATCAATTTCACTTCAATTTTGTCACTTCAACATGATACAAGAGTAAAAAAAGACAATCACTGAAAAACTGAATTTGATTGTATTTGTGTCCTAATCCACTCAAAAATATTTCGTACCAGGCTTCAGGAGAAGATAAATTCAATTGTCATCGGTCGTACAACTCAGGATTTTATAGGACGGTAAGATTAGCTCATCAAACAAAACATGCTTAGATAGAAGGTTAATTAAATAATTATTATTGTTTTAGGTTTTTTTAGTTTAAGTTTAAAAGATAAAGAATTTTATTAATACACCTAGTTCATTGATCCTAAACGCTTTTTTTAAACGGAACAATCGTTTCTATTATTGCTGTGAAACTTTGCTATATGATATGAATATTCATGTAGTATTTTTAAACTCGATTTGGGAAGAAATAATATAAGACCGGAGAAATATTGTATTGCGTGAAAACAGGTTACATCTTCAGCTTCGAATAACTTTCAAGTTTTTTTTAAAAAACATATAGCACATACTAATGGAGAAAAGATTTCTTCAAGTTTTTTCTGGATTGATGTGTATTAACAAAATTCGAGAACTTTTCGTCGGTTGGAGTAAACGAATATTCCCACCAAACTGAAAATTGCAAAGTCCCGACTTTTTTTGAAGTAAGTTAGGTTAGGTTAAGTTAGGTTAGGTTGACTTAGGTTAGGTTAAGTTAGGTTAGGTTAACTTAGGTTAAGTTAGGTTAGGTTAGGTCAGGTTCTACATTTTCAGTTCGGTGGGAGATATCCCTTTTCTCCAACCCTTTCGCCCATCCGATTTTCTGTAACTCCCATTATATATGAAAAAATTAAAGATAATTTTCAAGTGTGGATACTTATCGAAACTATTTTATCGGCCCTGGTCAGTGCAGTGTAATTCCATGGAGTGTCGATAAATATTGTTAACTAAATCGTAAATCCATGGACTCCACTACGGGTTCGGGCACGTTCGTTGTGAGTTATCTGAATTTCTCGTATACAATTATATTGCACACTAAATGGATTGTCGTACGATCGAATCAAATCAAATATTCTTTAATCAAGAGTTTCAAATGGAACGATAATGGCTTAACGCATCGTCATCGAGAAATAAACATTTAGTCTGAGCTTCAAGAAATTTTGTCAAGTCTATAAATTTTACCTAGACAGATAGATTTGATTTCTTTATTTAAGCCACGATACAAAGCATTTGATCTACGAAATGATGCTTAGCTTGGATAGATGGGCTTATAATAACTTTTTCAATCAGAAATTGTGGGTTAACAATTATAATATTACAAGATCCGTTTTGGGACAATTAATCGGTACCAGTAGTAATTGATAAAACATGATAAAACAAAAATTCTTGAAACAAAATCAACTTCATAATCAATTTACACGAAATTAAAAGCTTAAATTGATAGGCAATGCTCGCAAGTCAGTGAAAGACCGATTTCATAACTTATTTGATGATAGTGTTAACTTCTATCAGCATGCTCCTGACATTAGGTAATAGCTTTTTTTTATTCGGTCAATCTTTTCAGGGTTAACTGTTGTAAACAAGAGGACCGTATATTATTTTTGAGTAGTCTTCTCTGAGTTTTATTTTAAATTGACGATTGCAATCACTGATGATCCACCCACTACCAGCTGCTAATTATTCACCATATCAACTGATTTGTGGAAACTCGGTACAAAAGTTCTTACATAATTGAAAATATGAACGGTGAGTTTTGAAAGGAGAATAAAACGCACCAAGTAACTTGCCTAAATAATATTTAGAAGCTTGTCAAATAATCTTGAATAAATTCCTAACATCAATGCCCGTTACATTTTTTAATTTTTATTTCACATCAAAAGGAAAATCTGTTGTCTGATCTGTCAGACCATAATTCTCATGTATAATAAAGGGAAAGAGAAAAAAATGGTAATAATGCAATTTAGTCAAAGGTGACCTATTCAAAAGATTTTGTATTTTCAGGCGGTCCCCCTTATATTACTTGTCTTCGTCGTGTTTTGTTATTCTTAACCAAATCTACATTGAAATTTCCTACTAAATAAATACCATTTGCGTATTTTAATTTTGATGTAGAATACAGAAGGGCACCAACGGCGTCGATAAACTGCATTCTAGTTTTGGCTTCAGGAAGAATAAACTAACAAGACTGTATAAACTGGGTGAGTCAGCTGCTGCCCCCAGATAAACGAACGTCTTCCTTCGGAGTGCTAATGTTATCTCGTACTTGTCTTGTTGGCTTATTCTTCTTGTGCCACCAAATTTATTTAAATATTTTCTAAAACAATATGAGCTGAAAGAATATAGAAAACTCTTAGACGAAACCAAAATGAACCACAGTTGTATTTTCGTAAGCTGTTCATTATAATAATTGAATTCATTCTGTTAGGTCTACAACTTCTGGAGCTCAAGCCTTTGGGTGCATTTCGTTGCAAAGAAGCCGTGAGATTTATTCATAGCTGGAGGGTTCCTCACTGGTTCGTGTACCCTTTCTGCGAAATTATCACCATTGATGTCGGATGTGCTGAATCTTACCATGGCCACAGTTCCAAAAGCCGCATTTTCGGTACGTTTCAAACTTACTGCTTTTAGTTTGAATGAAAGCTTATTTCTATTTCTAATGGTGCACGGATGAATTCTAAGTCTGACGGCATCCCTCCAAACCTTTGTGAAGTAAAAGTAGGATCTGAATGTAAACTAAGGTTCATGTTTCACCTTTTGATCGGTATCAAGTGAAAGCAAAACAGAAAGTATTAGGCTTTAAAATGTTTTCTTTTGAGCATGACTAGGCAATCAAGTTTTGGATATTGCGGTTGTCGACTATTATTTATTTTGTGTATTTCTCATTTTCTTCATTTTCCTATATGCAAATATGGAAAATTATATATGCTCTTTGAACTGTTTAAATAAACTGTACAAAGAAACTTATGTTGTGCTTGTATGGCGTATATCTGAAGACAAAATTTGATTTAAAGAAGGGAACCTATGCTCTCAACTGTCTCTTAAATAAAGTGGACTGCACTCCTCCATGTGCTCTGTCTGACGAAACAATTTAAATCCCCAAGTACCACTTTTCCAGACAAGTTACGTAGAGTTTCCATTATTCCTGTAATCCTATTTTGTGGATGTAGTATGTTTCGTATCATTGAGTTTTCCCATCGTTCTGGGTAATCGTTTTCCTGTGAGTGGTATGAATGATGGGAATACAAAAACCAACAGGAGAGTCGGGGTCATAAATCTTCTCTTCTAAGGATATACCGCCTGGTTTACGACAAAACAAAAGTGGTTGTTATTGTGTGTAATGGAACATAAAGTTCATCACACAAGTGGTTTCAAGTGAAAATCACATTTCCTCTAGTGTGGCAGTGGCCACGCCACATTTTGCCAGTTGGTCCAAATCTCATTCTTACTTTTCAAACTTCTACTTCGGTTTCGTCCACTCCGCAAATATTTCTTCCGGAGAAAGCAAACTGTAGCTTCCACATATCATACTGTCTTAGGGTTTATTTATTTTTAACTGACTTAGCTAAGATTAAACTGACAGGTAGCTCTATTTTCAAAGTGATTCTTCATCTCTTCTTAGATCAGCTATTGTGTCCAAATAAGAATTATGAATGCTCTGATATTCAGCAACAAGTTTTCAGTGAAATTTTTGTAACAAAACGCCCACGCTTGGCATTTACAAAGGTGTGTGGCGATCTGGATTTACTGTATACTGTGGTTATGTCATAAGATCATATTCGGCAGGTTTATTCGTCCATGGCATCAGTGATGTGTCACTCGGATTTTCCCCTCTCTTTATTATTTGTTTTTCCAGTCCCTCAATCCCGGAAAATAGGCCTGGTCAGCATCTGCTTGCTTTAGAATGGCCTCATGCCTATATCTACATGATTCAATGAAGCGAAACTTTTGAAGGGAAAATTCTAGAAGCAGACGGAGATTTATGTTGTGGCTTTCTTTCATTAATTTTCCTTCTGGCTATAACTTTCAACAGGCACCTCGCTTTGATCTAATTATCCAAACAATTAGAGCTAAATTAAGCTTAAGCGCTAAGCTATAGGCATCTACTTTCAGATTCGTGTGATTTACGTCGCAAGATGTACTGGGGGCAATATTAGCCTAACCTAACCTCCAGGTTTATATCGACACACCAATTAGTACTTCCGGAGTTCAAATGAGTAATTAGGTGTGAGCGAATCAGTGAGGTTTTGCTTCCCTCATTAAAATGTGTTGTACTCCGTAATATTATATTGAACCATTACAAAACGCGAGAACTGTACATGGAATCCTTCCGTAACAAGAATTTCATTTCCTAATTTGCTTTTCGAAACAATTTTTATGTAATGTAATACAAGAATACTAAAAAAAGAATTTTAATAGTCAAACATTTAAAAAACGGATTGCTTCTTAATGCCTTTTGAACTCAATTTTGGTACAGAGATTTTCATGACGCTAAAATTGAATGTCACCTTGAAATAAGGAAGTTAAGCTTGTGTAAAACGTTTCTGTATGCAAATGACATCCTTCCCATAAAATTAGGTGCTCTCCATATAAGTTTCAAGTTGTAAAATTAACAGGGCGATAAAGTTATTATAGAAATTGAGGAAGTTGGAATCACCAGAAGGGCAATGTTATCATTTAGTCGTTAGAGTAGTCTTTCCTTCCAAGCGTTAGACGGGTGGTAATACTCAAAAAACGAGGGGAGTTTCCTCTAACTGAAATGCCTCAAGTGAAAGCAGATACTCTGGTTTATGAATTATAACTCTCCTGAGAATCTCACCGTCTGCTGCAATCGAGTCAAATTTTGAAGCATCGAAGCATGGGTAGAGCCTTAAAGTTCCGTGCTTTTAATTTATTCAGTCTAAGTCCTGTGCACGTATTGCTCGCTCTTGTATAAATTATTGTTTGGATTATTCATAGGCCACCTGCGCGGATATAGTTTTTATAACAGAAATATTAATTTGGTTGTTGAATCATTTTTCAACTAATTTATTTGGGTGTTCAATATGATAATTTTCCAAGCATTTATTTGTATACTTTTTATTCAGGGATACTCCTTTTAATTCATCTAGCACCTGATGTGTAGTAGCTCAGGCTTCCAGCCATTAAGGAGAATCAAATTAAAAATAGATATTTGTTTTTTTGCTTCTATTCAGAATCTGTGAAAGGAAAGATGTGAGCGGATTCCGTTTTTCCATTAAGCACCCCCATTTAATGACGACACTCAAGTGCCTAATTAACATAATTGGATTTGCATTTTACTCCCACAATTCGCATTTGTATAATTCCGAATCTAAAATTAACACTCAATTCGCACTCGCACATAAAATGGAAAGGAACTGCGTGAGTGGGTTGGCGAAAAAAAGAAATATTGGAATTAAACTAGGTGACGGCTGCCTTTTTAATGGAACATTCCCACACAACAGCCTTGAGTTGAATTTGAGTTAGTGGAGGCATTCGCAAGACAGTTGTCAAGTTTTTTCTATTCATGTTTTTCTATTTTGATAACCACAGCGAGTAATTATAGAAATAGGCCATCATCACAGTCCCTAGCTACATGCAAATGAAAAGTCAAGTGTGATGCAAGGCAGGCACAGATGCGAAAAGTTTATACTTTTTTTATAGCACTATATGTGTTGAGTTAAATTACTATTACATTTCTTTTAATGACCTTTCCATCTAGCTAGCTTGTGGATATTTTTGCATTGGCGGTTGTAAACGTTGACGTTTACGCTTCAAGTCCATTCCAACTTTTATCTCTTTGGAACTTTCCTTCATCATTTAGACTCCGACCGGAAGAACTCCGCAGTGAAATACTATTTTATATATTGCCTGGATGCTAGGTGTGTCTTGAAACTTGCTTTCAATGTTGTAACCTAATGTTAAAACAGTTTATATACGTTGACTTTCCTGCTTCTTACCTGGCATTTTGACTACGTTTTCACTAGTTTCAGCATATATTAATAATATTTAGCCACGTTTTGGTCTAGTTAAGCTTGTAACGTAACATTCTATTTCCGAGACGTATTTCATGCGATAGGGTTTTACCTCTGCTGCATTCGTTATGGGGCAAGGAGTTGATACCAGTCGTGGCATACTCAGTTGGTGCAATTGCGTGAAGTTGCAATTTAGTCAAAAATACGTGTGCCAGCGATGAGTCCGGATTCAGTAGTTCTGTCAATGTCAATTCACAGACTGACAGCATTTAAGAAGAACGTCTAGCCTTGCCTTTAGATCAGAGCAGACCATTCGTCTAGACGTTTAAGTCAGTTTGTTTTGACATGCACACTCTACCCATATTCCATTATTGTAACTCATATGAACAGTCTAGTCATTACGCTAGTACTGTTTTATCACTCCTAGCATTTAGAATTTGGCCCTTCGATCGCCACAACTCTCTTTTTAAAACTTTGTATTTGCAGATGTGCAGAGACAGTCATAGTCAAACATGAGCACAAACTTTGTTCAACCTTAAATGACTAATTACAGTTCGGGATGGCTGGGTGGTTTTTGCCAGAATTTTCCAACGGAATTCATATCCGTGACGTCTGCTTTCATCAAGTAGATTTTCAGAGTAAAGTTGTTAATACCTTCTTAAATTTTAGAAGCTGATGGGATCATGGGAGTAGAGATGTGGTTCTCTCTTTTCTTTATAAACTTTAGCAGAACTATGACGTTCTTATTCCCTCATAGAAAATTATGACATAATAATTGCGAGAATAGGGTTTTTAATAATATTTTCGCAAATGCAAATACTCTATGATTTCATTGTTTTACATATGTTTATGTTTTACATGTTGCCGTTTGTACATCTCTGTAAAAATATTTTGGTGGAATTTCAATCTCCTATATTGCTTAACATGCCCTGAGCTTGTTTGACAGAAAATGTTTTCTCATTCTTTTCCTGCGAAGGATGCGTAGACATGAGTCGATTCTTCAATCGTATGTGCAAATATTATCCTTCACAATGGGAATTTCGAATCAAGAGAGATTATGATGTAGATCCGTGACTCCACTCATCCTTTCCTGTTTAGACTTCCGTTTTGCTCAAATTTCCGAAGATATTGAAAGAAATTGCCTGACAAAAATAAATGTCAAGTGTCGCTTCCTCGGTAGCAGAATCCTCGGTTGTGGATGAATTGAAAGTTGAGAGCAAATGTTGCAAGTTGATTTTGGTTTTTCTCATATCCTGATTTTTTGCTTTATTTCATCTTCTAAACATCCGTGCAGCATTAAAAGTGCATCATTAAAGAAAGTTGGAAGTGAATCATGAATTTATGTCTCTTAAATGTTGGAAATTATAAAATATTTCATTTCGAATTGATAGTGAGGACGGGATGGGTGATTGGGAGTATAGAGCATCTCAGTCGGAGGATTTGGAGGAAAGTCGTGAATTGAATGAGACAGTAAGTACTGTTCCTTCCTCAACCTCCTATATATTCTGTGTATTCATCGCGTCTTCCACATGTATTCGTATGTGCATTTATTTCGGACGCTTGACAAACGCTGTCACAATAATTTTAACTTTAAGCCAACACGTCATGCCCCAGAGGGGTGGAACCTTCGTTTCATTGCCGTAATAAACTAACACTATAAATTCATGTGCTAAGAGGGAGCAGGTCTGGAAGAGTTAGAAAAACCCGAACTGTCAGTGAGCATGTAACTATGAGACGCACATTTAACGGCGGTAGCGTCTACCAACTATTTGAAGAAATTTATTGAGACCGCAATGGCTATGATAATTTCACCCAATCAAATGGCGAAGTGCCGCACTCATCCATATAACGTAACAATGGGAAAGTGACTGCCACCCAGACGTTTACTTCGCCGTCGTAAAACGCAGCCCTTCAATTCCTTTTCTCTCCAAACTTGCATACCTGACTGACTCTTCACTCTAACCGGATCCTTACATTGTGACCCATAAATTCGCATAAGATAAACCCAAACTCTACCATTGAATTTTGGGGAAGTCTGGGAGCTGTATTTAAAGAGCGGGTCCACTTCTTGCGTCTGAGTCAATTGTCACGAATGTGTCATCTTCAGTACACTTGAGGAAACGCGGGGAGAGCTCAACGTAAAGAATTGAAGTGGTACCCCACTTGAAAACAACTGTTCTCTTCCATTATCTTTTCCCCGCCAGACAAATCTATTCTTTTTGGAGTACGCCATTTGTACCTTCCATTACCTCCACTACTCATTTCCTAACCATTCTCTAGTCTTTAATGCTCCTTTCAAATTTTCCCGGCACCCTACACAACTTTTCTCCAAGAGTTGGTAGTGTCAATGCAAAATAAACTGTCGTACAGTTTCTCAATGACGTTTAGTTTACTGTTCCTGGAAGAAGTTCAATCGGAGAGAAATTTGAACTATTTTGCTAATTTAGAGCATTTCTCAGATGACCACAGCAAAAATAAAACTAATCAGATAGTGGAAAACTGTTTCCTGCTTCATTCTGGAACCACAAAACAGATATTGGAATTGTTTTCTTGAGTTTCCCTGTAGAACTTGAGCAGTCTAGAATATATGAATATTCTGTTCATGATAAAAGCATAAAACCGAATAGGCATANAACTAATCAGATAGTGGAAAACTGTTTCCTGCTTCATTCTGGAACCACAAAACAGATATTGGAATTGTTTTCTTGAGTTTCCCTGTAGAACTTGAGCAGTCTAGAATATATGAATATTCTGTTCATGATAAAAGCATAAAACCGAATAGGCATATCTGCACAGGATAACAAATCCAAAGAACCGAAAGAATCAATAAGATTCTAATGCAGACTGACATTCACTATCTGCGACATTGATGCAAATGTTTACGTGCGTGGTTATAATAATAGGATTTGAGTCAAGTGTCCCCCAAGGATTCTTCTTCAATCGATTAAAATGGTAATTCGCTCACATTAGATTGTCTTCTTGGAAAAGAGGGCCTGTTAATTACAAATTCTGATGATCAATCTTTTCGCAGTCAAATTTTGTTTTAGAAAACCTCATAATGAAATTACAAATATTGAGAGAAAAAGTGAAGGAACTTTTGGACAGAATATTGCCAATAAACTGAGAGGACGACAGTGTGACGACGTAGTTGGGTGGTAGAAGAAGGAAGAAAATATGGAGAACAAATTCATTCAATTTGTAGATTAAATTCCGTCACAGGAAAATTTAATTTCATTACTAATCGTAAAAGGAATGATGTTATGGTTGATACTTCCATTACTCTTTGCCAGGAAATTCACTTTGACTTTTCATTGAATCAATATTTCACGTTCCACATTCTTTCTATCATGTCTCTCCACCTTGTACTTGATTCTTCTCTCTTGACTTCCTTTCCGGTAGCCTAGTCCAAGATCTCTTTGACGGTAGACACGCCAGGATGTTCCGAGACTCTGACTGTGGTCGTTAGTGTTGAATAAATAGTTAGTATTCTCAAAAGCTTCCTGAATAAAATGCCAACAGAGTTTTCTAAGCTACTACTTTATTTACTATTGAAGAGACATATGTTCTTACTCGTTAATGGCTGTAATACTACAAAATATTAGATGATCTACCTACGCATCTTGGGAATAATAAGGAAACGTATTTTTTTCTGTCCTGAAAAATGATTAATACTAGTTGCAGCTCAGCTGAATGGTTTACTTTTTGTTTAGCCTTAGTGGTAAACACTTCCACACTAATATAAAGATTATCCAAGTGTAAAGACTGTCAATCTAATTCTTCCACCTTCAGCTAGATCATGAAACACGGTAATAGCGTGTTATTAATTCTTATCATTGTATAGGGTTGTATTTGGAGATAATATAGATTACACAGCTATCAAAACTTGGCATTAAAATTCTTTCTATATTTGAATATATCATTGAGATTTACTTCATCTTTCACCATTGCAATTTTACACAAGTTACGCAGTCACAGAGACATGAAACGGTTTATAAACAGTTAGCGGTGAAAAGATTAACTGAGTAAAATCTATACATTACCTATCTCAGCGAGCTAAAACTGTGAATATTATAGTGGTATTTTTTCAAAAGACTACCCTGACTTAATACGTTGTGTTTATTGACATGTTATGGGCATTGACATTTCAGACGGTCAAATAAGCTCGGATTGCAACTTGAAACTTTTCTCCTTAGGTCAAAACAAATAGCCTAGTTAAAATTTGTCAGTATATCAAATTCTGACACGAAGGGAAGTGCTGTTAAACTAGATGTTGGCAGGTTGAGATTGAAGAGAACGAAATTAGTGGCCGGTTTATTTCGTTCTGAGGAGAACAAGGTAGTGTAGTCCTTCATTACATTTCTCCTGTTCCAAACACCGACAGGCAGAAGCGGTCTACCTTTGATATAAATTTTCACTCATCAGTTCACACTTTGAATGGAGAATGATATGGTTTAGAAGTTGCTGTATACGTAGTGGTAGTATCGGAATCAACCGACCATAGTGGCTCCAACCATGCCATGCTATTTTCATACACGTTTATTTCGCAAGGGCTAGAGCCTTTTGCCCCATTTTGTTAGAGTCTTTGAGATTGGTTTGCGTGTGAGGGAGTAACGGCGAAGGGATATTACAAGGATGGAACATTTATGTAGTGGAAATCCGGGTAGTAAGGAAGCACCATCATGTCATAATTATATTTAGTCGACTAGGATTCACACGCCAACGGCAATACATTTTGTTGTCGGACAGACCGGACTGTGTGTTAAATTCACATCCCTAAATCCCACACCGTCTTTAGTTGGCACTAAATATATGTGTATTAAATCCACTCTTTGATTGCATTTATGAAACAGCTGAATTTTCAAACTCCTATCAGTGCTGACGTCGGTTGTGTCAATTTGAGCTTTGAGGCTGAGTACAATCAACTAGGATTGGATCCTATGACGGTGACTTTTAATGCAAGGAGAGGGTGTTTTCACCCACACAATTTGGACCAACTTTTTAGTTCAGTTGAATAACAGAAACACACATATCATCTCAAATAATGTTCATGCAAATACGTCTTCACCGACTTGGCTTTGCCTTTGCTTCGTTCTGGTGCGAAGAAGTCAGTGAAACTCTTCTTTTTGATGCTTCTCCGGCCCGGGCAACCTATTAATCATCATTCCTCCTCTGCCCTCGCCTGACTGCCTCGTTCATCCAGAAATAAGAGATAGAAAGATATTTTTGCAACCGACGTGCTTACATGGAGGTAGGATGATGTAGGAGCAAATTTGGAGTATTGAAATGTGGTGTACAAAGTGAGAGATGTATTTGGATCTTTAAATTACCCTGTTCAACATGACTGCTTTCCTACTAGATTTTTCTTGTTTTTTCTAAGGGATTATTTTCTACGAAGAAATCATACTCCTCCATTTTAGTGTTATGTAAAAGGCAGTCAATGTAATGACTCCAGTGCTATAATCTAACAACCTCAGAGTTTCAGCCTTCACCCAACAACTCTTAGGTTTTGCTTTCTCTAAACAAACACCTTTTCCTGGTACAACAGTAGAGCACAATCATGAACTTGGGAAACAATAGCGCTGTGTTTTGCAAGTGTTTGGACACTTGTTTCCACCCGGTCTCCTTCCGTCAACATTGTTTTTGAGCCCAGAGAAACGGAAAGGCTTTTAAATTCTCACGCCATTTATTCAATGGAACTCAAGAGAGGTCGAAGGGGTATGGAGATTTCTTTAACACCCCTTTTTGTATTATGAAACAAATAATATTTAATACGTATGAATGAACACTTTCACAGTTGCCTTAAACATCGTTTCCGATTGGTTGATAAAATAAAAAAAAGGAAATGCTAACTCTGCAGTTGCAAGTTATCCGGGTGGGAGGATCTGAATGAGAGACGAAGAAAATCTCAACCTTTCTATTTATTTTTTTTCTGGCGAAGATCTACTCAATTTTGAGGACGAAGGAATGAAGAAAGGTTTTCTTGAGGTTAGCATTAGATTTGCCCTAGGATTAACTCTTTTCTGAGAAAATTGGATTTGCTGGGAAAGGAAGACGAAGGACAGTTGACAAATCTCGATAGCTTAAAGAATATAGGACTAACTTCCTTCATCCCATGGTCCAACTTTCTCTACGGAGTAAGGATAGAGTCCATGGGATAACAAAACGGACAGATGATAGGTTCAGACATGTGAGTTAATATTAAATTCCACACATTGACTGCTGGTGGGGAATAGAGATAGAAAGTGTAGTCAAGTTAGGAGTAGAATAGAGAAATTGACATGGAATTGGAAAACCTGATTTGCTTACTCCAACAAATGGATTTCGTAATTATGGGCAGCAGTTGCTCCTTGGATGTGGAGAAAACCTTATTTAAAGGAAACCATAGAACTGAGTCTGGGATCGGATAAAATGTGGTGCTTTGATGTGAATGTGAATGAATATTTTTCAGTGCAAAAGACAGGTGATGCGGGATAGCATAGGGCTGCTGAGATGATTTGAATTGAAGAAAACTTCAATTTCTTCTAATAGACTCCTGCCTGGGTGATTTTCTCTCGACTGGAACATCTAATGGATTTTATGTACGCACGTCTCTTGTAATGTATGTAAATCTCTCTTGAAGAGTAGAGAGGTTAGGAAATGGGTAACAGCATTAGTTTGGCGTCTAAATTCATTTTGAACTCTTTAATATATCAAAAGCAAACCACACAGAGGGCGAGGAAGCTAGACGACAGAGGGTTGGGAAAAGTGGAAGAGCGACAGGCGGGTGAAGGAAGATGCGAGACGGTAAACTATGGACTCAGTCAGTCGTCCTTCTTTCGAATCCATGCATACGTATGGAGAGATGAGTGAAATTCCCTCCACTCCTCCTGCCACTGGAGCAGAATTATTGATCACGGATAAAAAGAAGAAGAAAGGCTTCAGAGTTAGAGAGGTTTTCAGGAGAGAATAGAATTTCATCTTCCCCATACTACCAACCAGCTCATCCACACTAAACTCAATGTACTACTAACCTTAAGGGAAATTGTTACCTTAAGGCTTTTTTCTTCTTTCCATACTGATACTACTCCTGTGGTCCGTTTGAGTAGTGAAAGGAAGGCTTTCCCTTTAGGCTCATCCCATGACCAATCTTCGTGTACACTACACAAAACTTTCATAGGCGCCTTGAGAAATAACTCTTAGTCCGCATAATGCACAAAACATAAACTTTTCTTTACTCTTTTCCCACTTGTGCTTCTCAAAAGGAGCTCACTTCATAAGAATCAGAGTGAGCTGTATTTATTGTGCAATTCTATGTCCTAGAGTGAGAAACGGACTGGATGACAGATGATTTGGTGACATATTATTCCCAAACAAGTTCCATAAAAATATACTTTTCACCACTGTACTGGACTTGTGAAAGTGCTTGGTGATTACATCAGGGAGACTAGCAACTGCTTTCAACCCAGGACCAGATTACTGGACCCGGGATCATGTACTACGAAATAAATAGAATATAGGGTTCTTTCCTTCCCATATCCACTTTACTTTTATTTCCACTTCTACAATTTTATGATTGAGTATAATTAATTAAATTCGTGTTGAAAGTTGGTACATAAAAATGATTTACAATTGTCCAGCTCAAAAACTTTACTTTGTCAACAATTCTCAAGATCCATAATTATTTCTCAGTTCTAGTATGGCCAAACAAGATAAACCGCTCAAATTATATTTTCCTACAAATTGTTCTGCTTCCTGAATTCTTCTCACCAGAAATGTTATTCTCCGATCAATCTTCTTACGTCAGTTTATCACAAGTTATAACATGTGTATTTTGGTCTAAGGATGGAAGGAAGGAAAACCAAATGAGCTAAAATAGAGTTGCACATGAAAATAGAGTTGCACATGAATACCTTAGTCTCTCCCACCCGGTATGCACTACCGGTGGAAAACATAGCAGTTTATTCCGTGGTAAATTTGTAATTGACCTCCCGTGCAATTAATTGTATTAAATTGTATCCTACCTAGGGTTTCACGTCTCGAAAGTTAAATTTCATAATTACCCTGACCTATTTTGAGTTCATGTTGATGAAATACGTGTTCACCCTACCATTAAGCCTCGATTACTTCTACCTCTAGAAAATGTTTATTCCTTTTACGTTGAATCTCGGGAAGAGGGCTAGCCATACGAGTTATGGATCGTCGCTTGTCCATGTGAGACATGTAGTAGTTTTCAAGACTTGATGTTGGGAAATTGTAGGAAAGAAAATGTCCTTACCATGTCTTACTTGATAAAATAAATTAAAACTAAACCCAAACACACTAGAAAGTTAGTGAGAAAATGGAGAGAGAAAGTAATACTCTTGAGATCTCTTGCATGTATAAATTTCTCTTACTAGAATTCTACGAATATCATATCTCTCTCTCTACCGCGGCTTTTCTCTTATTTCCTTGGATCCAACAAATTGGAAAGACTTTCTTAAGAAGGATTTTAAGGATTCAGACTTGCAGCATTCGTTTTCTAATTCATATCCCTTGTACACACACACAAACTTTATCCCCATTGAGATTATGGTTTTCTTTTCCCCAGGCTATCAGGTCTATTCACTCCAATTCATTTCAGCCCACTTTCTAAAAATTACGTTTTCTTTCCAGTTCGAGCCCTTTGAATGAGTTAACAAGTCATTTCTATAAAGAATCGACTGACCCGCAAACTCCATCAGTCTATCAGTTGAACCTTCTTTACAACTGACTCGCCTTTTTATCCAGTTTCAAGGGTCTCAGAAGGAATTTATTTAATAATTTCTTTCTCATTTAGTAATGCTTATCAAACCCTAACTCACAGCATACTAGGAAATAGGTAATAGTTTGAAGACTTTTATTTGCCCTCGGCCTACTGTGTCTGACCATAGTCCTAGACATCCAGAAAAGTTGACATCCTAGTCAAGTCTAAAACGACGGGTAGTACATGTGTAATGGTAGAAAATATTTAAATCGTCAAATCCACGTCTAATATTTTATCTTAGACGTTAGGTTTTATAAGTACAATTTCAATGCTGTACTCTACGTCTTATCGCTTTTTTGATTTCTATTAAAAAATTCATTGAAGTTGACTTCAGGGCTGCTACCGATATTTAGCTACCGTGTCATTTAGTTCCAACTGATTCATTTATTCAAGCAGTGTAATAATATTTATGCATAAATTGGTGTGGGTAGAAAACTAGGACAAGTCTGGTCCCCCCAAAATTAAGGTCTGGCAGACCCCACAGTCCGGGAAAGGACAGAAAATACAGCATAGTTTTGCTTACTTATGCATGCATGTACGTAATTAAATATTGAAGAGAAATGTCGAGTCAAATACAGTTGGCTGTTGTGCACACTTCGTAGAGTACAGTTGTGGTAAAGTTGTGATGTGTGAAACTATGGGTGAACGTAGCAGATGAACCAGCCACAACTGAGCTTCACACACTTTTGTACAGGGAAATGTCTACAAGGTTAGTTTGAAGAATAAATTAAGTAAAGAAGAAAGTTTGTAAAATGTTTGACCCATCGAGTATAAACTGAGGACAGACGCTGAGCACTGTTACATTTTCCCAATGTAACCATTTATAGAGCTGCTGATATTTCTTTTGTGATCTTGAGGAATTTGATATAAAATGCAAACACAGTAGGACCGAGCTTTATGACATCTCTAAAAATAAGCTGAGCAATAAGATGAGAATTCATTTGCTGGGGCCATTTATAGCCGACGGAATGAAGAGTCATATTAGAAAAAGTGCTGTGGAAGTTAAGAGTTAAACATACGAATTTTGCATTTGTGGAGCATTTCTGCCAACCTCTCGTCTCGACTGTTGTAAAGTTAAGCCGCGAAAAGTAAATGAGCGTTTTATTTTTATAGAGTACCTCTCATAATGCAACTCTTCCCCTTCAGTTGCAATTTCTATGAGTATGCGAGTAATTCTCATAATATTCTACGACTCGTGTGACTTAGTTCTCTGTCTCATCTTGTCATGGTTGATTGAATAAAAAGGCGAAGAGTTTGGTGGAAATGTAGCGTCAGGTGGGTGGCTAAAATATGAGACCATCCTTTCATACACCTATGTTTTTGAGATCTCGTAGTTTCTCGGCTAGGAACTCTTGGATAGGGGTATTTTTGAAAGGGATGAAAAGAAGTTTCCGCACGGCTTCAACTTCCTTCGAGCTCGATTACATTTCTTCTACTTTCTCTTTGGACAGAATGAAATGCTCTCTCATATAGTTGGGATAGGAGAGCATGCACAGTTAGGCAGTCATGTGTGTGAGAGGTGAATCTTTGACACATTCCTCCTTATTCACTACATATTTCTTTCGTGTGCCACTTTAAGAGATATAAAAAGAGCTGTCGCAACAGGAGGAGAAGGAATGGGATAGAAGGGCATTGAGACTCAAGCAAGCTTGAAACATCCGGACACTTGACATTCACAACGGGACTAACTTAGAGTCAAAAGTGTATAACCCTCACTCAGGAGAACAAGATCCTATCCCATAACCTTCTTTTCACGAGGATAAGAAGAAAAGGATGGGAATGTATGCATATGGTCCTGGAGGGGCCAAAGGTGCGATCATTTTAACTAACATTACGAAAGCATAAGAGGAAGCCAAAGTCTTTCCTGGGAGAAAGTCAGTCTGAAAGGCCTCGGCCAAATAGTCCTAGCTTCAAATGTTGGTAGGTGACTGGGTAGTCTCCAGACATCCTGTCTTTTATTTCGCCTTCATTCGGTTCCTGGAACGAAACTCCATAATTTGCATACTTAATTTTATCATGGAGTCGACTGACTACTCTTTGTGTAGAGCTCTCCCGATGAGCGGAACTCTAACTCATAGCCCATCCATAGCGTGCATAATATTCCTTCTCCATTGGATTGCATTGTGAGTGGGATGAAGGACTGGTCTGTAGAGTAGAGTGAAAGTACAGGAGGAGACCCTACACCCGGGTTCTTTTGATGATGGTCTCTGGAGGAGTCTTTTTCCTTCTAATCATGTTATTCTTCACTGCGCGACAGCCCACCAGAGCCACTCGTAGGAGTTCCTTTATCAATTTCCCCTTAACCACAGCTAGCTTTCTTTAGACCTCCGGGGCAAGTCAAACTAATCCAAGCATTCATAGTCCAAAACACAGTTTTCCCAAACCTAGTTCAGAGCAAAAGGGTCTAAGCCCACATGCTGGGCTTTTACTAACTCAGGTGTTCAACTCCACACCGGGGAGGCTCTTGTATTGCCTACGCTCCTCTTCTCTCTGAAAACCTTCAATTAATTAGCAAGAACTCTATGATTTCAATTTGTACTGGCTGGCGAGCCTGATTTACTTTCTCTATATAAATGAACTTTTGTGACAGGATAGTGACTATTAAATCATCCTTTCCCCGTCCTAATGATGCATCATTATAAAACGATTCTTATGAAAAATCTAGGTCTTATTCTGCATGTGATATGATATTTTTGTTATGTTATCCATGTGCCAGCCATGTCATCATTACACTTGACGTTTGAGATTAATAAATTCTTCTAGTCAATAAATCTCTATCTAGTAAAGTAAAATGCCTATAAAAAATTTAAACGTAAAACTCAATTAGGTATTACGTGACTACTTTGAATTTGATTTTCACTGGTGCTGGTGGTTCATTCCAGATTTGACGCAGTGAAGCAGTGAATCATTTGAATGCGTCTATTTGTGAAGCACGGAATGGAAGAGTTGATTGATTTCATTTTCCTAACTGCTCTCATACTTCTCTCTGGTATTCATGGAGCAGAGTTTGGCTGGAGAAGCGAGACTAGTGAAAGAACGACTAATTCCATTGAATGCTCACTGCCTGCGTTTCCTTCGTTCATTTTACCCATGTCTGTGTCTGTGGCTAATTAGAATTAACTAGAATTTAAATGGAAACTTTAAATTAATAGATGCATAGAAACACCAGATGTTCAAATCCTTATATGCTGAACCACAAAAGAGCATTAGAACGAGCACAATAGGTGGTAGAGATGAAACCACTTGTAGATCAGTCCTTTTAGTAAAATCATTTCACTAGTATGTACTGGAATTCTAGTATTATAAAAAGTGTCTGTAAGTCCCTACTGTCAATTAAAGCATGTATTCAGCACTAATCATAAGATTGATTCTTGGCTTCATCTGTCAGATATATACATATAGCTCCGCAACCTTGTTTGCTCCTCGCATAATTAGATTTGATTCCGCAGCTTCAACAAAGTTCATTTTTGGTTCGTTATTAGGACATTCAGTCTATTCCAAGTAGAGGTGGGCGGGTATCGGGTTGAACCCGAAAATACCCGTACCCGACCGACCCGATACCGGTCGGGTCCGGTCGGGTTTCAGTAGCTTCGGGTATCGGTCGGTCGGGTTTTCAGACTAACAAAATATATCGGGTCGGGTCCGGTCGGGTTTTGTCTCGACCGGGCTCGGGCGGGCCGGGTTTTTTTTTAAAAAAATTTCGGGCTACCCGGTCCACTAAATTGTCGCACATTTCTATCAAATTTGGGGGGGAAATAAAAAAAATTCGACCGGGTACCCGATTTTACCGAGTATACCCGGAAATTACCCGACCGAAACCGGGTTCGGGCCGGTCGGGTAATCCAGTTTCGGGTATCGGATCGGTCGGGTTTTAGAAATTCTCATAATGTCGGGTTCGGGTCGGTCGGGTTTTTCGGACGGGCAGAAAAACCGGGTTCGTGTCGGTCGGGTTTTCAGAAATTTACTACCCGCCCACCTCTAATTCCAAGCAATTGGTTAACATTAATATTGATTAGCATGGGCCGGTTTTGTTTGAATTGCGCGCAGCACGAGCGCAGATCCTTCTCTAAAATATTTTAAAAATAAATAAGCCGTAGTAGGATACGTGGTGTATTTCAACAGGTATGAAATATGATCAGCATTAGTAATTCTGAGTTTAAGTTCTTTTTAATGAATTGTTGAAAACGAGACATCTCAAGCCAGCCAAGGAAGTATTAGGTGTGTATGCAATGTCCAGTGCTATAAATTGACTTAACAAGATAAGTTTCTCCGTTCTCCCGAGACGCGTCTTTTCTCCTCAGGGATAACAGAGAAACAATTGTGATTACGGAGCGGGAAAGTAAAAGGAAATCAAAGGACGGGAAAGTGTTTCTGGTAACCCAGTGTCTGAGCTAAGGTTGCCATTCTGAGAGGAAAGTCGTAGTGATGTATGGTCTTTGTCTCCGGTGTAAGAGATTAAAAGGTATTGATAGTTGCCAAGATCTAAGGACAACTCGGTCGGATGGAACTGAACCCACAAACTTCCCTCTTTGTATAAAGGACTAGGTGGAGGACATGGTAGTTGACAAACGAAAAGGTCACTTTGGATAGATTAGAAGAGATACGAGAAAAGGAGGAGAGAAAAGAGCTAAGTTAAGGGTTAAGGTGGTAGGTAGGTATAATGGTGCATTGGAGAAAGGAGATTAAAAGTAGAGTAAATACGACTAAGCGGAGTGGACAAAAGTCCTTTGGGACTACACTCTTTCGTCTGTGAAAAAGTATCAAGTCTAACTCCAAACTCTACGTGGTCAGTCAAAAAGAAATCAAGTGTGTTACATGCATTTAATGGATGAATAGGAAGTTCAGTTTGCGTGTAGATTTTCTTTCTTTCCGTCCTTGTTTCTTCCTCTGTCATATTTGCTTTGTTGTTCAGGGCAAGGGGATCTGGGAAGCGAAAAGATTGAGAGACCCAGTGATTTCTTAATGTTTGCTGTTTTGATTTTTTGTTTTTCGACTCCTAAGTCCAATCAGTCGAAGAAGGGCTGAATATGTGGGCTAGACAAGTAACTTGGTTCCACTTCTGTGCAAATGCTGTTTGGAGTTAGCAAATAAATTCTTGACATGAGAGTTTTTGTTTAGGTCTAAATAAGCCTATGGCGATCAGAAATATATGGTGACTAATAGCAGAAGGATAGAGATAGAATAAAGAAGTGAAAAGAAGACAAAGACAGTAAGGAAAGAAGGAAAAGGGTTAGGAAAAAAGACGTGCGAAAAAGGAAAAGTAGGAGGGATGAGGACGAGAGTTTCTGCGGTTTGTTACTGTTGATGAAGAAGGACATGACAATTTGATCGGAAATGAAGAATTTGGCTTCCGGTTGAAATGATGCATTCAGAGAGAACAGTGAAGCTGAAAGTGTCTTTATTGATTTTGATGGTTCCAGGTTGATAAAATTGTGTCGGACCTCCTTTGCTTTGTTGACTCCTCCGATTTGAACTCACTCCGGGAGCTGTGGAGTTATCTGGAAGGAAAGTTCTTTTCAAGACTGGCTCCATCCAACACAAATGGTGAGTCTGACGGGCTTGAATTACTACAACTGCTGCCACTACTTTTAACAATTCACAATGCGCTTTTGCGAAGGCAATAAGTCCATCCTCTAATGCACAATGCTTTTTCCATACCCTTTCTTCCTTCCAAGGACTCCTCATGAGTCTCTGTTGCTGACAAGACCAAAAATTTGTAAGGAAAAAAAAAGAAAAGGAGTAAAATGTCATCTGGATGTATCAGTTGCTTCATTTCTATTTTCTTCTTCACCCAAGGAGATATTTCTTACAATTTTTTTAATATAACGTACTATCGGGAAGGAATATTACCACACTAGGGTTTGTGACCATGACCGGTGATGGGGATTTCCTCTCGTTTAACTTAACGATTTGACTAAAAACTTTGCATACCAACTTCTGCTTTTAGAAGTTTCACCTCTTTAGGACCATAACGAGGAATCCTGAAAAATGCAGTTGCAAAAGTCTGGAGTCTTGTCAGAGTGAAACTTTCGAGTTGAAAGTATTTTTATTGGACTGCATGCTCTCTGCTTTTGTGGGGGCAAACTATGCAAGTTTTATTCATGACATCTCATCCAGAATTTTTGGTTGTCCCGCCTATCACGACCACACACTCTCTCAACACGTGCTAGATTCATCCTCTAAAAAGCTTACTCTCTCTTTCAGCTCAAATCATAGGGGAAAATCGGTCCAAATTATCTAGTTTCCTAGGAACGTTGGACATACTCGGTCATGAGCACGTTTTATGCCACATAAACTGAACACGTTAGAAATGATATTTGCCCTATTAATAATAATGTCCTTCAAGGCATACTTCCACCATAAATTGATGATAGAAAGAAAGGTACGTTCTCAAGCATCCCACGCTGTTGTTTCGGAACAAAGCCTTTTGCTTTGCCTTGACGAGAATAACAAGATAATTTCATGAACCGGATTTCCAATCAAGATTTATTTTCACGAATCAGGTCATGGGAGAAATTTAATATAAATGTAATCCGCGAATAAGACTTTGACGTCATGATAACTCCTACTAGAAAGCTTCCCTTGTAAATAGTATATAACGTTGGATTCTGGTGACCTAAAGTTTCAGCAGTCCTTTTTGATGACTTGACATTCCTTAGAAGGAATAGGAGAGATACTCCACATATTCAAACATCTCTTTTCTCAAAAGCTCTAATAAAACTACCCAATCCTTTGATGTTCTAATTTCCCTTTGCACGCACTTATCAAAGATAGGACTACCTGCAGAGAATTTAAATCCTAATCGTTCATCAAAGTCTATTCTCGAATTCGACAAAATAACAGGCATTCATATGAGGAAAATCTTTTGCTGATTCAAACAAATCTTTTGTCAAAAGTAGATTATTATACACCCATTTAAGCTGTTCTTCTGTGCAAAGTCGTAGAGGTAGTTTTTGCCACCGAATTTCGGTCAGACACCACGGAGTTGGAGATTTGAATGTAGAATATTATTATTTTGTTCATAAATAAGTCATTTTGCATGAACTTCAAATGTTTGAGATGGCATATTGTAATCAGTACTTACTTATATCTCCCAATAATCAGAGGTCGATTTAAACAATAATCAGAGAACAGGTTTGTTTCTTGTTGGGATGCTCCTAAGTTCATACCCCTGAAGTGATACCTGTGCGATGCATAAGTCAACATAGGGTAAAATTTAAAGTTAACATAAATTTCTCAGTGAAATTTTATAAGGTATTATAAATAAAAATGAAAATTTGTGGGCTAGTTGAATACCTAATGAGATTCCGTCTGTAATGGTCGATTTTTCTAGATCTGTTACACAAAGTATCAATGTTTGTTTACCCTTAGTGAAGTAGAAGCACATGTTTATTAAGGCAGTCCTGATTTGTGGTTGGTAAATCGATATGCGGTACTTTCAAATCGGTAAGTACGGTAGTCTGACTTGAACATAGCCGTCTCAGTTGGAACCACCAGGGCTTCACATACTGCTCGAATGTTTTAGCATAAAAATTTGATAAACTTTGTATGATGTGTATTTGTTGTCTGTGCAGTTGTAAAGAAGTACGAGTTTGGGCTATACAAGTTTTACTTGGTGGAAGCATTGCGTGCAAGTCGAAAGGAGAAAATCGGAGAATTCTTTGAGAAAATGTCTGTGGAGCTGAGCTCATACCCAGAATGGAAAGAGTGGTTTGGTAAGTAGAAACGTTTCACCAGTCCTTTTTCTCCTTCACCTCTCGTCTGACATTACTAGATGGATATTTATCCAGGATTCTTACACTGGAACTGGAGCCTTCTTGCCTTCTCTCCTACAAGGACTTGTTTTACTATTCCATCCAAATATAATGTGTATTTCCACATTTCTATGCAATAGAATCAATGACGGGGACTGTCCGCTCACAAACCTTCAAACCCTATCTGCGCTTCATGTCTATTTCGATGACGTCTTCCTTCCTTGTCCGCCGCTGACACGCCTCATGCATATGTCACTGAAAAATATCAAACTCAGGAAATTTACTGTAGTTGAACACTTGCTAAACTCGTTATTTTAATACTACGGTACGTCGTTTTTGCTAGTCATCCTTCAACAAATGTCGTGGTCTTAAAATTTGAACGATTATCTGTTATTTCTTAAGAGTTATTCATAAGGAAACTGGTTTAATACTGTAGGACAAAAACTTTTCCTCATGTTTAAGCGGAATTGAGTGTTTACCACGACATAGGTCCGATTGTTCCTATTTATACGGACGAACTCATCAATAAGGTCCTTGAAACGTGGAGTTCAAATGAGGTATAATAGAAAGAGAAATATTTTCTGGACGATGAATCGTCCATCGGTCAGAGCGAAGGTTAAGTTGTGTATATAGAATACCCACAGGTAGGTAGATCGACCTAAGAGGCCGTCTCGCTGTGTTTGGATCAATTCCATGCAAACTTAGTCTAGTCTGAAACTCGTGGCTTGAAGGAAGACAGGAAGGTAGAAAATAGAAGGGTTGTCTATGGTTGGAAGGTGAAAGTCGACGGCATGACTGGGTTGGGGAAAAACTTTACTATTCCTACTACCATGGAACCATAGTATTCTCTTAACTGAACAAGGGAGCATTAAAAACTACTTTAATCATGAATGAGGTTGACAAAGAAAGTAGGTCTGTCCATGTTTGTACGTAGTTGCGTTAAGTCTAATTCCTCCCTAAATATTCACTTCGACTTTCCTTATTTCCTTCCGTCGCTCACTCACTCACTCAACCCGTCATTTTTCTATTCAAACCTAAACCCAAATCATATCTGGCTAGGTTACCTGAACTCCAAAAAATATGACAAACTCCCCAAAGAATTATTTCTGCCTTCTCTATTCCGTTCAACTGACACACATGTATATTTATAACTTTTTCCCTCGTTGGTTGTGTAGGGCTCCTAGGTTCGATTACAGCATATTAATTGAGTTTTAACATTGCATTGTAGTTACGTTACGTTAGTTTGAATGGTTGGCCAAGACATCCACTTAGCTTGATCACTCCTTTTTATGCAAGCTTTTCTTGTGGAGTATTAAGCCATTTGGGAAAAACTAGAGACAGAGCGATAGAAATATGATGGAAGGAATGACTGTCCTTTTATAAAAAGTAAGACTTGATTCATGAGTAAGGAAAGCAGAGAAAGGTAAAGTGCAATTTAGCTGTCTCTTTCATCATTTTGTTGGCTTTTTCAGTTGAGATGGTTTTGTATGATACATAAGTAGGAAGGTATTTCGTTTCGCGAAATTTCCTTTCTCTGTCTTTCCCTTCCCACCTGCACTTCTGTCTCAATACTCATTTCAAAGTGATGTAAAATAGGGTAACGGCTCTGTGGTCTCTTTCAAACCTGATTCATGCCTGGGAGTGAAGTTGAGAATGGAAAGGATCCTTTCCAATTTGGCTACATTGAATTTGGCTGAGTTAAAAACGGATGGGATGGTAGGTAGTATGAGGAAGAACTTTCTTTCCGTATGTACGCACTCACTTTCGCCTCTCACTCAGGAATTCTTAGGGACGGATGAGTGAAAATGTGGACGGATAGATTCCTTCAAACCCAAACCCATGAAGTCTTTTCTAGATTGCATTCTCTCTCTCAATTCCGACTGAGAGGATTGGAGTTTTCCTTAATTCAATTCAGAGACAGGAGTAGCTCCTAGCTACGGGAGACCGGTAGTAGCTAAATGACATGTTTGTCCCTGTCTCCCAACTCCAACGGTATTTACGTTCTCAACTACATATTTTATTTCATAATGCATTGTGCCGTAGCTCCCAATAGAGTCATGACAGGGGAAGCACTTTTAGAAAAATACTTTTGATATGAGTGGAGGAAATTTGAATTGGCTCATATTCAGAAAAGGAAGAATTATAGGAAAAGGAAGATAGACGAATGATTGGTGAAAGTCTTTCGCTCAGTTGCTCCTCTTGAAAAAGTTTTTGTAGTTCCCTGCCAACCCTTCCCATGTCCTCAATGAATGCTTTTACATTGGGTTGAGAATGAAGCCAATGCTACAGCTAGGCAAGTCATCCAATTTTTTTAAACAGAATGAGGAAACGGAAATGGATGAGCAGTGATGGGATTTATGTTCCCTCGTAAAAATTATGTTTTAGTCCAAGTTGTTCAATTGATGAGAATTGATGAGGGGAAAAGAGCAAATGGAGAATTGTAAGTAGGAGCTAACTAATCTACAGAGAAGGACGTTATACTAAAGTTGATGAGGCTCTAAGGAACTCATTGCCTTTTCACTTTTCTTATTTTGTCTTCGATGCTATGTATGTATCTATTCTATTTTTGCAGTGTTACCACACATGAAGACTCCAGAGGACAACTCCCCATTTTCCATGTACGCGAATCGTAGTTACCGTGAAACGTTCTTTGTCTCGATTCGCAACTTTTTGAATGTGATTTACCACCGGACTTGGACAGTGTCTGAAGTGTGTCCAAAGAATCAATACGCCGTTGAAATTATGGACGACTTTTTTTCGATTGCCCAACTGAAATAAAAGAGAATATGTGTATGGGAAAGTCGGGATTTGAGTGGATGAAGTTAGTGGTGACGGTGAAAAGGGAGGGCGGGGGATTGGGGCTGTGGTAGGTCCATTCGATGTAGAAGAAAAGAATTGAGAAAACTTTTTAATACCATCCTCAAAGCTCTGCTCCTCTCTCCTAACCCTGAGATGAAGAAGAAAAACGGCAGGCGGGCGCCCTTTCTCCGCGTCCTTATCCTCTCTGCCTCCCTGACCTCGTCGGTATCGTGAGAAGTTTTTATTGTTTTCCGATTTGATAAGAAACTTGCCCAGGAGCGCCTTCCTTGTTCCTTCCCTCAGCAACCGAATCAATTCGTGTCTTTTCTCAAGTTTTACCTCGTCCCATTCCAACTTGTCCATTCTGGTTCCCCCCAGCGTTCCCGCCCTACATATTACATTAACCGTTCCTTCTTCCAAGCCCAAAAAAAAGAATACTCAACTTTGTCTACTCGAAGAGACATTGCTGGTGCATTCCATTGGAAGTTCTAAAAGTAAAGTAAAAGGAGAATGAAAGAGGAGAGGAAGAAGAAAGGAATTCACCTTTTGTTTAGGAATCGCCTCAGATTCGGATCGGATCTCTATTTCCCATGCTCCAATAAATGATGGTCTCTGCTCTTTCCAGACTTTATAGTGTATTTCTCCATCCATCCATATGCAAGTTTGCTGTGGACACTCGTCCGTCCTTCCGACCCCATTTTCTCTCAATATAATGTCAGAATTGGAATGAAATTGAAGTTGAGAGAGGACGATGCTGAGCAAATTGAACAGAGTTTTATGCCCTAACTCAGCTAAACTCCTCTCAATAAAGTTTGTATGTAATGGAGTCGAGCACACCCCAAAACTTTCCCAAGTGCTGAGAGCTACTTTCTCTATTCTGTGTACCTATGTGAGTAATATGAAAGAGAAGAACGAGCCAATCGTCCCACGAAAAAACCATTTGCTTGGATTTATCCATCCAGTATGAGTAGTTTGAGTGCTGACAAAGGAATCAGTAGTAAATATTCACAATTGATGACGAGATGATGGGTCGCTAACGAGTCACGGCTCTAAATGCCCCATATCGTTGTTGGCTCCGTAACCGTATTTTCTTTAAAAAATCTCCCAATTCAACGATCCATACTTTCCTAGACTTTCCTTTTAAACTCAAAGGCTATAATTTTAACGTTAAACCGATTGTTAGCACTAACATAATATCTGTGTAGTTTGGCTGCCTGAATCGAGTATGGCTGAGAGACATGGGAAGAAATTTAGGGTGAAAGTAGGGCCATGTGATTTTAAAGGATGAGAATTTAAGGAAGCTGGTGGATGGGATGGAGTAATTCAAGTGTTGGTGGAAGTCAGAGACTCAACTTTGAATTGCACTTGATTTTCACTTGAGTTAAAAGCTCAACTGTGTATTTGCATTTAAATTGATTTCCCTGTGGTTGAAATGAACTGGCCGACAGCCAGAATAACCGCCTGAAACACATTTCCTTGAGCTCCTCTTTTGCTAAGCCCCTGCCACTCTGGCCAGATTTCTACCTCCGATTTGGGGCTGATGATTCTTGCATGGGAAATTCATGGGAACCCTCGTTTTTCTTCCACTTCGTGAGTTTGTAGACTAGGATGGAGTTAGGCTAACATAATCTCGAAGAATGGTTCTGGCTCTGACGACTCCTTAACTCTTGGCTCCTTTTTCCTAATGCTCCTAGTATTTTGCTTTTCCTTACGCTACGACGTATTTATGTGTTTTACCGCCCATCCCTATGATCCAGTCCTTCTTATTTTTATCTCGTCTAATTAGAACAAATGAAACGACTGAGAGGCTTTTGTTTTCTCATTCCCATTGTCCGCTCTTTGATTCTAGACCGTGAATGTAATTCTGTTGTTTTTGTTTGCTAATAAATCCTGATTGAAGGAAAGAATCAAATTAAAAAAAGGAAGCCGTGTTTCTTTATTCATTCCATTTATGAGGTTTCACACATATATTCTACACTGGATGCTTTCATGTACACATAGTTTACTCAACATATTATAATAGCAACACTATATATTTTATACATTTACATAAATTCTGTATATTATGGCTGTAGCTTAGGTATTCGAAAACAGTTAGTAGTATCATGAAGTTGTACATGAGTAGGTGTGTAGTCTAGTAGGTGAGTGACTGAGTTTATCCCTTGAGTTCATATCACGAGTCCACGTTGCTCGTAGTGACTTGTTGAGGTTGGGACACATGAGGACCATTTTCATAATCATTATTGCTCATTGAGGGGCATTTGTGACAGAAGACAATGTTGAGGACATTTTTGAATGCATCACGAAAGTCCCGATTGAAATAGGCGTAGATGATGGGATTTAGGGAGGAATTGCAATAGCCGATCCAAAAAACAAGGACGACGACCCAGTCGGGGGTTGGACACTTATCGTTGCCACACAGGGAGGTAACCAAGTACCATGTGAAGAATGGGAGCCAACACAGAATGAACACGCCCATTATGATCCCCAGCGTCCTTGCCGCTTTGTGCTCCCTCTTCATACTCTGCACTGCTCAGATTTATTGGACCAAAAAAGCCAAGTCAATAAATCTCAAAGGCTCTCTCAATTACCTACATATAGTCACATACATAACATCCATTGATACGCAGGCACTCCCATTCACACAATTCACAGGACCTGGCGGGCTTCAACGTGCGACAACCTAACAAGCCAAGAAATTTTCACTTTCCTTCAACTAGTACAAATTTTACACAAAAGCCTCAACTAAAATGACTTTCTCTCGACTCGTCATTTATTTCAAATTGTTCAATTGCACACGTAGTGGAATAAAATTGTCAAAATGGATTGGGGTTCTTACCACTACGCTCCTAGCCATTCTCTGCTTCTGGCCCAACTCTCTTCCTTAGCCCATTTCTAAAGAAATATAATGTAACAAGTCGGAAAAGAGTTGGGATTGGAGAAGAGATACAGTTTCTCCTAACTCATCTCTTCTTAACTCTGACTCCTACTACGTGCTCACTCATGCAACTTTGATTTGTTCGAACAACCCGGCGGAGCGGAGTCTAGTTTCGACCTTTCCTTCCTAAGGAATTCCCAACTTATTACCCCCACTCACTCGGCCTGAGCAATCTGACTCATGCTTTCTCTCATTTTCAACTTGCAAGTCAAGCTTAAGCTCCTCCAACGCTAGGATTTCCTAATATCGGGCCCAGAATCCACCTTTTGTGTCTGCTCCAACTAAGCGCAACACGTACGACTCATATAGAACAACCAGGTTGGCCTAAAGCTACGCAATTCCTAGAGAACAGTCGACCTCAGGTGTGACTTGCTACAATTTCATTCGAATTACACCCACTGTGCTTGTAACAATATATCTGCAGATAAATTTCTTCGTGTTCCAATTTCAACGAGAAAATCTTGTACCGGATATGAGGCTACGATCGATCGCTCAAATTGGTTCCTCACTCTACTGCACAGGGTCTTAGAAAAAGTTGGTCGTTTCCTCCCAATTCCAATTAGTTAACAAAAGATTCCCTGTAACATGAACTATCTCGACTTTTTATACCAAGAAATACTTGGCAGCCATGTTTTATAAAATTCGAATGAGTTCTACCAAACCCCCTTTTTTTAGTAGCACTAGCTGGTACTTTTGACTAAGCGAAAAAAAAGTACGTTAAGGAAGTAATTATTCTGACGTCAACAAGGATGGGTCAAATCCTTCAAGGAGCTCAGATTCCATAGTCTTTTTAGGTTTAAAAAATTATCTAGTCGTTATTAAGTTATGAATCAGGCCATAATGGAGTTTTTGCTTGGAATGGGATAATGAAAATAATATCATGTTCTCTCGAAATTAAATGGACTCGATCGTTATATTTATAATAAGAAAATATTACGTCTCATGGTTATTTGATATTCTCTTCCCGACTTAAAATCTATTCTACGAGCCATCGCTGGAAGACCAACACTGCAAACATAATTAAGAGAAGACTACGCTGTGGAATAATGATGCAGTATATAATATTACCCTAAAGCGACACACAATCTATTTAATAACCTAGATGAACCAACTATGGCTTCTGTTTCACGCTCATAAACCATCCAAACTACATCCATTCCTCATTAAATATCACATAAATATGAATAACAAAATATTAAAAAATGTTACTGACTTGAGGAGTTATTTTGTACTGTAATAGGAATTTCGCTAATTTGCAGATGCTTGTTGAGAAGAGCCGCCGCAACTTTCGTCCTGTAAAGAAGGAAAATTATGGTTTTGATTAATTTATACATTAACTTGTAATTAATTTAAATAAATTCCCCATCATTCAAAATAAGAACGTAGATTTTAATTGGTTTTTTGTTTTGGACGGAAGGGAATAAGGTAGGAAGGATACTGGGTTGGTTTAAGATCTAAAGGATCAGCACGCAACATTCATTTGAAGCAAAATGCTGTCATTGGAAGTAAGCAGCAGAACAGATTTGAATGAGGCTATATAAAAAATGCAGATCATGTTTTTTTTAAACATCCAATCATTTGTGAAAATCTTTGACTCTGCCTTATGCCCAAACAACAACTAAGCTTGACTATGTAATGTTTCATTACGCTTGGGATTTGGAAACTCCGCCGCATTTGGAAATGCAAATAAAGTGAGTTGTAGCTGTTGCTGAGTTCAATTTAATTTTGATTAATCCTACTCTACTAGAGGGACGAGTGTAGAAGGTATTTTAGTATTAGTGGAACTGACCAGAGAGTATTAGAATTCATAATCCCTAGGTAGAAGAAAGTCGAGTGAAATGAGCGGAGCAGAAAACATTTTGTTGTGGAGTAATGGTAGTTGAACTGGTCGAGTACGTGGCTCCTACTAGAGCTGGTCTAGACTAGTGGTGAATTTGGAGTGTGACTTAGCGGACAAAGGATTTGGGAAGAGGAATCCCAGCCCATCACTTCCTTTTCCCGCTGATATCTGAAGAGAGATTTGAGTGAGAGAGGATTTAGAGCGTCTCTTATGATGATGTGGTCCTGGGATCTCTTGGACGACCATTTGATGTGAGATGCTTCTCCAGCACTGGACTTTAGTAGGATTCCTTTACATTTCATTCCCACTACCTACGTACGTACGACTGTTCTATTCCAGCCCAACTTTTCAGGACGACTTCATACTCGTCGTCCTACCCAACATATTTTCTCTCCTTTAAAGAAAAAGAGATTCTCAAGTGTGAAAAACGGAGTTGAGCGAAGGAATTCTATTTAGGAGCTAAAGAAGTGGTTTAGTACTTGACCAACTCGTCTTTTTTCCTTCTTCTCAACCACCAC